>JAPYYQ010002298.1:0-37002 GCA_030522585.1 Anagyrus pseudococci | reverse complement strand
ATATCTTCAACATTTTTGATTGGAAAAAATTCTGATTTAATTCATTATTTTGGACAGGGACACAAAATTTAAAAGTTCCAGAGATTTGCTCATATAACGTCTAGCTCTTTTTCTACACGTTGGAGTCGACGGCTCCAAAAACACCCGCATAGACCGACCCTGCAAGCATATTCAATTGTTTTAATTTTTTCTCTCCAAAAATTCCATTGTGTTTGAAAGAAAAAAAAATGCAAGTTAGCAAAAGTGAGGTTGCAAAATTATTGTATATGCACGTGGGCAAATGTTTGAAAAATAAATTTATTTAAAATTCACTGTCGATGAAGTTTATTACTTTACAAAAATGTTGAGTGACCTGACGAGTATACTGATAAGTTTTTCGATAATAGTACTCTTCATGATGATCGCCTACGAATTGTATTTACATCACGACATGTATTTTCCGTCCTGACCGAGGTAATACGCAAATATTTACGTTGCAAACACATTACAATCACGATAGATTAATTTTATCAAGTTCGGCAATCACCGTTCGGGCATCAGATTGACGGAGATTGGAATCGTAAATGCGGGAGAGCGACGTGACGACGAGATTGCTCGTAATGTCCTTGGCTTTTATTGGCTTGCTGGCGTGAAAAACGACGCTCTTGTTGCCCTGCAGTATGTGAAAACCATTTTCGGAAAATTGACCGGCCACTTTGCCCAGCTCCAGCCAAACGAATAGTGCTATCTTGTCGGAGGTTAATTCGATTTCGAAACTCGTTTGGCTCTCCTCTTCGGTGCGTGGCTTAACTTGAACCTGAAATATGTTTAATTTTTTTTTTCTTGAGAAAAAAACTCGTATAACTGATAACACATTTTTTAGATTTTTCTTATCGATTACAGATAAACGCAACGCTACGTACGCTGATAAGATCCTTTGGAAATTCAACGTTTTTCAAAGGATGCGGATAGACGTAATTTAAAGGAGCTATAACATTGCCCCCGGCATTCTTCAACGACAATTCAATCAAACAATTTTCCTTTGCCTTGGCGAGAGTCCCACAACCGACTTGCTCCAAAAACTTGTCCAGCCAGTATTTCGCCACGATTTTCGACTCGTTAGGACCCTGCAAAATTCACAGGATTCAATGTTATTTTAAAAAAAAAATCGTTTTTCTTTCCGTAAAGTGAAGCCGAAGGTAGTCCGCTTACAATCTCGAGATTTTCAATTTTCTGCGTACTGATAGATTTCGACGTTTGCCACTGATAAATATTCAATTGAACAGTTAAATTGTCAAGAGCATACAGATGATCGGAAACCACGTAAATTTCAAGCTCCCTAGCGGTGGTCAAACGCGACGTAACGATCAGCGGAGCGAAAAAGTCCTTCGCGTAATAATGCAGCATTTTCCAGCGGCCTTCGTAATCTGGAATTGAAGGAAAAATTCGAATAAACAATCCTAAGAAAATGACCGGAAAAAAAAGAAGAAAACAATGCTGAACCTATGGAGGACCAGGATGGAGCCTGCCAGACGTCGTTGAGCTGCCAATAAAGCGCGCCCATGGTCATGCCCCTGTTGCTTTCGTCAAACAGACTCTTCATCTGGCGATATCGTTCCGTTTCGATTTTCACGGCGACCGCCTGGGTAACTTGATTCAGATAGATGTAATTCATCAAGTTGACGACGGCATCGTCGTTCTCGGGTATGGCGAAGTTTCTACAGATCAGCAGTTTTATAAAGGAATAGCCTTTGGGCTGGTGTTGACGGTGATTCAAGAACGAGCTGTCCCAGGCGAGATCGGTACGGTTATCGATAACGTACATGAGCGTCCAAATCGAGGGTAGCGCTTGGAATCCGTACTCCGAGGCGAATCTCGTCACCGGATACTGATCGATGTTCCAGCTGTCCGTTAGATAGTTGTAGTAATGAACTGGCCGAAAATAAAGAGAAGCGAAACAATAAAATAGCTCGATCGAAGGAAGATTGTGAAAATGAAGAAAAATAAAAAAAAAAATTACCATCTCCGTAATAGTTGGAGTAAGGATTCGATTCGGTATAGTTGGTCTGTTCGCTGTAAATCCCGTTGCTCGGGCTGGATATGACAAACGGCCTAGTCTCGTCGATTGCCAGGGCTTTCTTCTGAACGGTGTCCGCGTAGAGTTTAACGTAGTCATCCCTGTAAATTTGTTCGCTTCCAGTGCCGTACCAGTTGCCGTAGAGAGCAGCTTCGTTCTCGTTGTTGCCCGCCCACAGAACAATGCTCGGATGATACTTCAATCTTCTCATGTTCTGCACGACCTCTTCTTTGACGCTCTCGAGGAAGGTCTTTGTCGTTGGGTACATGTTGCAGGCGAACATGAAATCTTGCCAGATCATTATACCGTACTCGTCGGCCAAACTGTAGAACTCGTCGGATTCGTAGACACCACCTCCCCACACCCTCATCATGTTCATGTGACTATCTCTGCTGCTTTTGAGCAGGTATTGCAAAGTTTCTGGGTTTGTTAAGTTTTCGGCCAGTACGCTTGATGGAATCCAGTTGGTGCCCTTGGCAAATATTGCAATGTCATTGACTTTGAAGTAAAAGCTCAAGCCTTCTTTCAACGGCTCTTGAACCAACTCAATTGTTCTGAATCCAATTTTCAGGGTTCTCTCTGTTATTTCAGATCCAATTTTAACTTTGACATTTAGCTGGTACAACTTTTGTTTGCCATATCCATTGGGCCACCATTTTTCAATTTTATCCTGAACACACGATTTTATAACTTTTTAGTTATTTTAAGCACATTGCAAAGATAAATTTAAAAAATTAATTGAATATTTACCAAATCTATGTTTAAAACTGCACTAACAATAGCTTCATTATTTTTCACAGCTACATCAGAAATAAGAGTATTATTTTGACTAATGTCTTCTATTGAGCACAATAAATTTATAGTTTCATTGATGGTAGTATTCTCTTTTCCAAACGTTTTAAAATAAGTTGTAACTACAACTTCCCATTTATCACTTTTCTTAAATATATCAGTGGTAATGTCTGATACTAATGCAGTCTTTATGGGTTCAAGTTCTACATCTCTCCTGTTTACAATGTATTTACGTAAGTTACATCTAATAATTGTTATTTTATTAATGAATTTATAAAATTTATACTAGATAATTATTGAAACATCATTACCAGATCCCCATAGATGGAAAAGCTGCACCCCAATCCCATCCAAAACTGGAATGCATTTTTCTTATAAAATTAACATGACATTCACCATTATATTCTTCCGGAACACATTGAGGTGGTACAATATAATCAGTACTATGAATATTATAAAGTCTTTCTGAAACTTTAACGGCTGACTCAAAGACTACTTTTAATTCATTTTGTCCATGCTATAAATTGTAATAAAGTAGCTGTTAAGGATATATTCGTTATGATTTTATTAATAAATAATAAAATAAGCAATACAAACTTTTAAATTATTTTTTATGTCAATGCTGTATTTAAGAAACATGTTAGATGTTTCTCTTACTTCAATGTCATTAACGTAGACCTTAGCAAATGTATCCAGGCCATGAAAAGTTAGTATAATATGAGGTGCATTGAACAAATCATCATTTACTAAAAAAAAAATAAATTTTTTATTTTACATACATTGTATTAATAACAAAGTGAAATATATAAATACTTTGAAAATCAGTTGTGTATGCAATAGATTCATTTGCAATCCAACGATTTTTAACATCATTAAATCCTTTCAAATTTTCTGAAATCAATCCTGCCTTTTCAATATCACTATATACTCCTCCAGGGATTTCAGCAATAAATTGAGTATCTGTAAGATATAAGAAAATTTTAATAACCAATGAATCTATAAACTTACCTGATATCATTACAAAAATTTACATACTTGATGATAATATACAGCCTTTCCATTGTCCATTTAGGGATAAAGATATTATATTAGAAACACAAAGAATTACAAATACAATTAATGATTGTAGACAGTGCATTTTAAACTATAAAATGTAACTCTAGTGTGTGAACTAATGAAATTCAAATATTTTGAAATAAGTGTTTCCTAATCCAATTAGTTTTATTAGAATAAAAATAAGTTTATTTAAAATTTAAAATCATTTGGATTATTTAATGAATTTCTATAATATATATAGTACAATTCATTATGTAATAAACACTACAAAAGAAAAATTCAAAAACATTGTATCCAAGTGAATGAGTTATCTACTGAAGTATATTTGTATATACACATATATGTATTAGTATTAGATAAGATATGTCTATCAAAATACATTATCTACACAATACAAGTAAGCTTAACCAATCAAAATAATCACGTTTTAAACGTAAAAATTTTGACGATAAATAAGAATGTATGTGAGAATAAATAGAGATTCAAAATTTTTTAAGAATTAAATTATATTCGTAAAACATTTCAAGAATACAAAACTCGGTATCTTATAATCTAACAATTCCATTCGCTTATCTTAAATAATAAAATATATAAATTCGTTTAAATAACGATGCAATCGGCTTGAAACAAGCGTAATAGGAATTCTTTTTTACATCTTTGACAATTGCTTGAACAATGTCTCAAACATTGTTTGTTATAATCACAAATTTTCTTTTACTTATTTACTAAATCGAAACTTTTTACACTGTACAGTTGAGTGAATTTGTTTTTAAATACACTTTAACATTACTCAAAGCGAAAGAAATAAACAGCTACAAGAAATTAAAAATGTTAATTAGTTTTTAATAAGTTAACATTTTTTTTTTTTTTTTCAGTATTATTGGAATGTATTGCCCATTAACACTGTATGAAAGTACAGCATTATTGGACTAATTCATCGTACTGTAAGAATGTATTATCCAAAACGTTCATATCTTAAACTTATTTAATTTCTCATTCATATAAATTAACTCAAACCAAGAGTATTGGTGATTGACCTATAAATTTGCACATTTAATTAAAAATATAATAAATGCAGAGCACACAATTTTAGCATATAAAATGTAAAAATATATGTGCGCTTTGATTTTTTAGTTAAAAATTTCTAAGAAAAGTTGAAATACTTTACAAATGTGTATGTTTGTATAACGTGATATATAACGTTATGTTTTATCTCATGAAAATTGACATCTCTTTGGTGACAAATGACCATCAAAGCAACTTTTGCTGAGTGAAGTTGTAAGAAATAACGAGTTATCAAAATAGTAAGTTCAGTTTTAGGCGACAATTCCTAAAAAATTTGTAATAACTCATATATATATTTATGTTGGCTATTCATTTTAAAAATGAATAAAGCTCATTACCTCTCCTTCTAATATCTGCTTGCTCTTTACACTCAATTATGTGTTCTTCATAACTATTTCCGTCGTAAGTTTTGTAGTTATTACAAATATTGCAATTGTAACACGAATCGTAACTTGTTGAAGGTTGATTATTCGGTTCATCATAAGTTTGTGAAAATGAATCGCATCCAGATGCATGTTCTTCAATTTTGTCTGTTGGAAACAGTCGAAGGCAAATTGGGCACGTGCTTTTTGTAATCAAATTCGCATGAGTTATTGTGGGCTCCTCGTCCTCTCCCTGAAATAAATGAAATAATTAGTAAAGTAATATTACAAATTATCTGAATAATGATAATAAACAAACCAGTAAAAAATCTTCATCGGCGTCCTCGTAATTGACCCGGCTACCTTTTTTACTATTCCCTCTAGTGACCCTCGTCTTGCTCGAATTCAGAATCGTTTTATAAAGCTCTTCCCGATCCTGGTTTTTCTTCTCTTTCTCAGCGTCGCGAATTTTTTTCTCCTCCATATCTGCCATCCGTTTCTTCGCTAGCTCGTTTTTCTTTTGTATCGCCTCCAAGTCCCTAAGTTTTTTCGCCTCCTCTTCGTTCTTCATCTGCTGCACCTCCGCGTTCTTCACCTCCAGCAAATGCGATTGTGCTACTTGTATTTTATTCAACACCTTCTTAGGCACCGGCGAAGGCTTGATTTCAGTTGTAATCTCGATGCAGTCAGTGTCGTCTATGTGCTCGTCTATAGTCTCCAACATTTTTGATATCTCCTCGTCGCTGCAGCCTTTTTGCAATTTATTTTTCGCCGAATTGTTATCTGTAAAAATTGCCTTCTTTCCACCTCTAACAGCTCGTGGGCCCTTGTAAGTCTTCTTACCCGGAATGGGTGGTGTTACTCGTATCGGATACTGCGGCTTGTCCTCGACGATGACGTTCAAATTCTGTGGACTTTTGGCGCCTCCTCCAGACTTGCGCAAGCTATGCAGATCGGTATTATCGAAGAGCTCGGAATCGGATGGTGAATTCTTCGCCACGTCGACATCGATCGCTTCGAGCTCTTTGTTGTCCTTCCTAATTTTTGGACTTGCGGCCTTTTTTTTTGCCGGCTCCTCTTTTTTTGCCTGTCGAAATTTTCTTTTTTTCGTGTCAACGAACTCATCGTCATCGTCATTGCTATTTTCACCGCTGCTGTCGTCGCGTACGACAGCAGCAATATTACTTAAAGCCTTACGTTTTGTTGCCCGCTCACGAGTATTTCGGAGCGACATGTGCGAACTCTGGCCCAAGTCGGAGCTTTTGTCCACTGCACCGCTGCTCTTATCCGTCGCACTGCCGGGCTTCATGGAGACCTAAAGAAACGTTTAAATGAATAAATTAGTTTTGGTGTTGAGAATAAGTTACACACTGATTGCTATTGTTCTTTTTTCATAACTTAATTTATTCCTTTAATTTACAATTTTGACAGTGCACTTTTTGTTTGTCAAACAATAGATTTCTAATTTTAAAATCGCAATAGATAATTTACAATTTAAATTAATAGTCAACTCAAGAGTAAAATCTCTTAACTTTAACAATTATTATAAGTGTCTTAGTTTACAAATTGCACATTAAATATTTATCTAGCTTGCTTTTTAATCATATAAATATACTAAAGCATTGTTGTCATCTTATACTATTAACAAATTAATTTGAAGAATATAATCAAATTATTTTACTGTATACATCATTATTTATAAAATATAGTATATGCATTTTAATGTATATGTTTAAGAATTAAAGTGCATATAGTTACATAAAAATTTATATTAAGTTTATTACTGTAAAAATAGTATCTTAAGTTTTATGAAAAAAAACAAAAAATAAAACAAATTTGTTTTAAAAAAATTTAAGACCTATACAGAAATTTATGCCACTTTAATTTGACTCATAAAAGAATACTCAGAAATTGATGAAAAGTATTTTATAGAATCTTGTTGAACTTCTATTTAATACATTTTACAACAATTATAATTATTTTGTCATATTATTTATAATACATTACTTTTTTCAATATAAAAAGAGACTAAAAATTAAATTAAAAATAGTTCTTCTAATAACTTAATACTTGGAAGAATAAATATTAAAAATATAAGGAAATAGATGACTAATGTAGGAAACTTATAAACAATAGTGCAATGTACATTAATTCTTTATGCTACTAACATCTTTTTTAAAAAGGTAGTATATGCTATATAATTAAAAAAAAATTAACATCATTGAAGTGAGTAAAAATTTATAGAATAGTAGCAGTGAAAAACAAATCTCTTATAAATTATTTGTTGAATAAAATAGATTCTGAATTATAAAAAGTTTTTTATAATGTGTTAAAAAGTAATATAAAAGATTAAAACTGTTCAACAATTAATATTCAAAAAAATATTACTCATGTAATATTTTAATGATGAAAAAAATAATTAATTTCTGAGCACTTTTAAAAGTACATATTACTATTTTTTCATAAATTTTTCATTTCTTTTAGGATAAACACTTCATTTTTCTTAGCGATAAGGAAGTGCTTGTTTGGAGGTACCCACCTTAATGGGTGACCCCCATTCTCTGTCTTTTGGCTTTGTCTCTTCATAAAATTGTTCGTGAATAATGCCCAATTTTTCAGACATCTTTTTGACCAAATCATCAAAACCTTCTGGATCCTCTTCGTCTTCATTGAAATTTTCAACCAGTTCAGCAATTGAAAGTTCTGATTCAGTAGATGAAGAAGCTTGTTGTAATAAAGATGGTTCATCTATGATTGCTTGAAATGGATCAAATTTCGTATTCTCTACAAATGTTTTTCTGAATGATTCAACGGATCTTTTCTTGTCTTGAGGTCTTAATTTTGTTAATTCATCAACATTTTTTGTTTTAGATTTACTATTCAGCATTGGAAAGTCATCTGAATTTATAAAAGAACCTTTTCCATCAACTTTTTCACTACTTAAACTGTTGCTTTGACTATTTACATCCTTTCTGAAAGGTGATAAATTACGAGATGATCTAGGAGACTCCTTAGCAGATAAAGTTACTTCAACCTAAAAAAATATACAAATTAAAAATATTTTCCTTTTAATTAAAGTTATAAAATATAAAAAAAAAAAAATTTGTAAAATATTAAAGTCTACTTACATTTTCTTGGCATGTTATTCTTGATTCATTCACGGCTTTCATGAGTTCCCTCATTTCTTCAATATTCATATTTTCCTCGTAGAACCCAGCAACTGGAAATATAAAACATTATATTAATCAAACCATTTTATGGATTAATTTTATAGCACATTACAAAAATAAATCATGCTCGAAAATTTGTGGCATATGAAATTTAAAAATTCATGTAAAAATAAAAAAAAAGAAAAAAAGGCAAAGGTTACATACTGGAAAGCTCATTTCTCATCTCCTCCTCCTCCTGCTCAGCCCTGGAGAGAGGCTCGTCTCTGGCGGAAGCCATTGTCCCGGTGGCTTGGTTATCCCGGGTGCCGACTCTCTAGTCGCGTGGCTACTCTCGGCTACGAGCGCATCAGTATCGTCCGCGTAAACAGAAAACGATCAAGCAGCAGAGAGCCGCTACGATATGACGGCGCGTAGCTCCCAACGACAACGAGGACGATGCTGTTGCTGCTGGCCTCCTTGGAGCGTCGACATTTGCCCCCGTCAGCTCGCGGCCCGGGCGAACGAGCCGGACACAGGGTGTCCGAGTTATTTTTTACCAGCACCGTTGTAAACCCTCTCGATCCCCGCCTGCGCCCTCTCGCGCTCCGCGCGCGCGCCCCCCCCCACACCGCGCGCTCTCTCTCTCTCTCTCTCTCTCTCTCTCTCTCTCTCTCTCTCTCTCTCTCTCTCTCTCTCTCTCTCTCTCTCTGCACCAGCGCGACAACGGCGTTTTCGCGCTCGGTGAAATATAAAAATGGCCGCGGCCGGGACAGTGGCGCTCTGCTGATATTATGATACTTGCGCGCGTGTGATGGGATCGCTAATCCAATTTTCAATGTGTTGCGACTGCGACTCAGCACAGGGCGCGGCGGCGGTGGCGCCAGCCTAACCTAA
Source organism: Anagyrus pseudococci (assembly GCA_030522585.1). NCBI lineage: Eukaryota > Metazoa > Arthropoda > Insecta > Hymenoptera > Encyrtidae > Anagyrus > Anagyrus pseudococci. Next base: position 27,628 of record JAPYYQ010002298.1, on the reverse strand, counting down.
CGTCATCGAATAATATATGCATGTTGAAATCGGAGCACTAATAAAATGCCGGTAAACGATCTGCTATAGGTAATGTGAAGTACCTGTGCTGCCTTTGAATCGCCGATCTAAGATCGATTTTCAAATTTTGAGATTGATAAAAATAAATAAAAATTAATTTTATTGTTACTTGAATGAACTTGGCAGTGGGCGGTAAACTTGCAAGTCTTTGCATTTGCAAAGACTTGCAAGTTTAAAAAGAATTCGAAGTAACAGGAGATCGAGTACAAAGCATTCGGAGATTTGACGAAGCATGATGCGTGAACAGAAGAGAAAATGGAACATTTGTAAATTTACATTAAAAAAATATAAAATTAATGACCATTTCGTCGCTCTAAACGAAAAGCAACGCAACTTTAATTATTAGCGAGAACTATCGTATAAGCGAAAAATTGAATATTACTTTATTTCAAGAGAAAAAAACTAAAATCAAATAAAATAAATTTATTTTTTTTAATTTTTATAGATGAGCGACGAAACGTTCGAAATTTTCTTCAAAACATGCATAACTGGCAGATAAGTCATACTTATTGTTTGATTATAGGTAGAAAGAGAATAGGTATGTCACATTTTTCTTTGTTTTTAATTGCGATGAAATACTTTTTACAACGGGAATACCAACGTGACTATAACTTAAACAACGTTTCGCTGTATATAAGTACCCGGTCCGATGACATGAGAGCATCATAGTGTTTTCGTCATTTTCTTGCGACAATGGCATCGTTCAATGGTAAACTTATTCTTTATTCCCATGCATCTTTGATCATTATAATTTATTCGTAATATTACTATTTTTCAAGGCATAGCATTTGCAATTTCTCTTGCAATTATGCTCGCATTTTTTGGCAAGCCAGTACGTTCCATCAGCAGCAATGAGACATTGGGTTCGAAAGTCAAAAGGTACGCTCAAGCCAAAATTAAATAAAAATTTCTGTGATTCCCGCATCTTTATTTTCCTTTTTCAGTGTCTCTTTCCGCGTAATTTCACGAATTCATTTCCATTTATGTTTAATTTACTTTTATTAGCGGACCACCTCTACCTTTATGTTACCTTCTGAAATCAGTCGATCCTACAAAGACACGTTACGCAGATCGTTATCGTTCATATAATTATCAGCAGCAGGAGCCAAGCGCCTCCTCCACGACCAGTCGCCCTCCTACTGATCTAATACCAATAATGTAATTGCAATTTGTACAAATTATTGTTATTTCGTTAATTATTAAATAACAATTATGTTAGTCCTAAATATAAACAATTTAATATTGTCTTTGTAATTGGTTTGCGAAATATCGAATTTTTTAATACTCCTTCAGCTGAGCCTGCAATTCAGATGGACATTTTTTGCTACACACGAGTCACGAACGGTAATGGATTAATAAGTTTGTAATTCTAATTATAAATGCAATGCGTCGCTAATACCCATTCCGGGGGAAGAGAAAAAAAAAAAAATAAAAAAAAAAAAAAAAAAAATGCAATGCGTTAAATTGACTTATAATAAAAATGGATACAAATAAATAAAAATGTTGATTTCGACGAAGCATGACGCAAAAAGAGAAAATGGAACATTTGTAAATTTGTATTCAAAATGTAAAATTAACGACCAACGCAACTCAAATTATTAGCGAAAACTATTCTAGTAATCAGAAAATTGAATATTACTTTATTTCGAGAGAGAAAAAACACTAAAATCAAATAAAATAATTTATTTTTTAAAATTTTTATATACAATTATTATGCAGCTTGACTGTTAGCAATATGATTCAAAACTATAATCACTGACGCGCTGCTAATATATATTAAATCACAAAGTTGGCATTAAAAGCCCGGTGGTGATTAAATTACTTCTCGTTTCGTCTGTCTAAATTGTCATTTTTCATTTACGGATAGTTGTAAACTATAAATGCTCCTCCTAAATAGATCGGGAAAAAGATGCCGCCCCGCAGCACATGAAATATCATTCCCGTGAAATCCTGTTTGCCAATGGGCGAATCACTACGTCACTATTTTCGAAGCAGTTATTAAATTGATTTTGTTACGTTATAAACTCGTAAGGCACAAGCATTCAATTTTGATAAAAAATTTCGTGCTAATTTTAATTTTATCACGATTTGCGAAGTCTTATTCAAAGGTAACATTCCAATTTTCGGTTAACGATTGTGATTTAATTGTTTTTATCGCTTCTTCTGTAGGAGATTGTAAGTATCTTCGGCTTAAATTGATTGCCACCATGATGCAACACAAAAGCAAAGGGCCAAAAATTGCACCTTCGATTCCTAAACAAAATATGCCTCCAGCAATGGATAATCCAGTGAGATAAGGATGTCCACCTCTGAAAATATGAAATAACGTTGTAAATATATTTTTACATTTTTTTCCGATCCATATAAAAAAAATTAGAGGTACCCTTTGATTTCTTTGTAAAATTCAGTTATAACATAGCTAAAAGCAAGAAAATGCAATAGAAAGAATATGACGGCGATAAAGGCTCCTTGAGTAAACCACAACTCGATCGTCGCGGGAATACAAGCTATAGAAACGTCGACAAATGGTACGGCTCCCAATGTAGTTGCAAAGACTGTTGGTAAGTAGATGATTTTAACTTCAAATAAGTTGTGAATAAACCATGTCCACATGCCGAAGAAAGCAGCCATTTTGAAAGTTGCGGTAAAAACTCCAATGACGGATTCTTGTAAGGCAACCGCAAATCTGATATGCAAAAAATGATTTATTTAAAAGTAACTATTCAAAATATTGTAGATAATAGTGCTTCGGAAATAATAATTATTTTGTGCGGAAAAATAAAGAAATAATATAATTCAAAATTTTAAAACTTATTTAAATTAGTGCTACTTTCTATTTTACAAATATTCTAATGTGCAACTTTATTTTTTTATCAATTGTTAAAATATTTATTGTTTAACATACCCCTTTTCATCAGGTCTGTTAATATAAATTGTAAAGGAGATAATTTAGTCACAATTTTAAAAAGCAATTAAAAGAGTTAAATAAATTAATTACCTGTGGCAACTTATTGGGCTTAAATTAGAAATTAATTCAATTGGCTTGTAAGATTTATCACTAGAGTTAAGTAGATAAAATAAAGCAGTAAAAAATACAATCTGTAACAAATATACAACTGGTTAAAGGATAATATTAAAATAAAGAAAATTCAAAAAATAAAAATTTTCAAAATTACTGTGCTTAATGCAAAGTTTAGTATAGCTGATCCACCCATTAGGACTATGTACATCAATTCAGTAACCATTCCAAGTACAACAGATATATTTCCTTTAACTATACTCCAAATGGAATCTAATACTGACATGAAAGTGCCAATATTTTCTTTGACGAAATTTTGAATGCTACTCATGTTGAATAACTCTACAAAATACAGTAACACAATTAAAAGTAGTAAAGGTTTTTTAATGAAACAAATCATATTCTCTACTTACGAAGAGGAGCCTTTCCAAAACCTTCTTTTAAACTTTCCCAAGCAGAGTATGCTACATCTACATCAACAGTTGGTCCAATTACATCTGAATCACTTGACATCATCCAAGCTTGATACAATCTATCCCAAAGTTCTAAAAATTTTTTCTCCATTTGTTCTGCCTTTACAGCATCTAAGTCTTTAACTAATTTTTGAATCTAAAATAATAATTTCAGTTACATTAAGAAAATTGTAATCAATAGAAATCGTCGTTCCCTAAAAAAATCACACCGTTACAAACTCCCGAGTCCCGTATTTATCGTACGTTTACCATGTAAATACATCGATTTCAGAAAATTTAATAAACTTGATAAATTTTAAACTAAAAAGTTGTTCTGAAAGATTTTTTTTCTTGAAGCTCTATTGATTGTTTTTTGTATAGAGATCGTCGACATTAATTAAATTACTTACACCATTAGAAATAGCAGAACGTCCATAAGTATAAACATTATCCAATACACTGTTTACAGATTCTTCCAATTGTTGAGGAACCCAATCAATGTCTGGATTATTCATTAGTGTAGAATTTAAAATTTCTCCACTTATTTTAACAAGATGGACTCCTTCTGTATAGATCTGTTAAAAAAGTAAATAAGTAAAAAAAATATTAAAATGGTAATTTAACACTTTGAAATATTTAAGGTAAATACCTGTATAGTCATAAAAATAGTTGCGCAAATGACGAAAATTATAAGCGCTACAATGACAGCAGTTGTTGTTATAGCATCAACAGAACATTTTAAAAGTTGAGTGATTTTTTGATCAACAATAATACTGATTTTATATAGACCATTAATATTTACAGGAACTAATGCTTGGTGTCGCTCTTGGCACCAAACATTGATTGAATTTACAATAGTTTGGCATTGACATAAAACAATATCTTTAATTCCAAAATAACAATAAAATTTTTTTAAGCAGTAGTATGCTATTGGAACAACCAGTATGGCTAGAATCCACTTGTGCTTCCATAAAATCATTCCTATACAAGCATACATTGCTCCATACATATATTTATCAGTATCAACATTATCATCTTCTAAGTCTAAAGATAGTCGCAATTCTGTGCAAAATTTTCGTAAAAAATATCGATCAGCTATTGATATTTTATTAGACAAAACATTGTTTGCTGATTGTGCTCTTCTGTTAGGGTGGATATCTACTGGTTTGTTTACATCTGCAATCATTGACATAGATCTCCCAGTTGTTTTTAAAAATGGTTTTGGAGGTAAACGTTTTGGTTTTTCTTCTTTATTTTCTGTTGTGTCAGACTTTTCACTTTCCTCTAATAAAGATTCATCTTCTACTAAAGTTGACATTTCAGTGTTGCTGGACTTGGAAACTTGATCATTTGTCAGTGCACATTTCACAGCCCCTATTACTGACAATTTTTGACCTTCTATTTCTGGTTGTTCTAATAATATTGAAATTTCATATACAAAGCCAATCAAAAATAAAACTTGGATACCACAAAATACAAAAGTTGGATAAGCTCCCAAAGCATTAGAAACATACAAACTGATCATACACCAAATTCCAAAAGAAGTTTTACGAAACTTATTATTGTTTTTGGGAGTCCAGTACAAGTACAATAGTGAAATGTATCCCAAAATAACTGCACTGAGCTGTAAAAATATAAATAAAAAATAATTTAGAAATTACATAAACATTTGGCAATGAGTATAAAATAAATGTTTTTCATATTACAAAAATACACATACCACGTAGATATTGCATAGAGCTATAAAAAAACTCAAAATAGTATTAAAAATAGCAAATAGTCTCCATATAAAATAACTTAAAATACTGGGTGTATAATTGTAAACCATCAGCAACCCAGTAAACAAAGCAGTAGCGCTCACAATATACTTCACATGTGCTTGTAAAAATGTACCAATCAGCTCTGATATGTTGTCAAATATGTTTATCGGAACTAGTGATACACTGAGTAAAAAGGGTTTGTGGGATTCTTCGGTAGAGCTGAACCAGGAGTGCACAATTGTAGCGAGGGAAGCCTTGATTGGAAATAAAACGGCGCCGCAAAGCAGAGCCCATACCAGTGGCTTGAGAAATGGACTAAGCACTATGTAGAGACCATATCCTGCTGCACAAACCACACAGAGTAGAAACAAAGCCACAGCATTGTAAATACCTTGCTTCAGGGCCTTTTCGTGACCAGCACTAAGGCCTGACAATTTTTGTAGAAGATTGTCCATGGTTGTCTTTGCAGCATCCATCCTGCTGATTTTTCTTTAACTCTTGGACTCCTTTTAAATTTTAACATAGCGTCATTTCTATTTTTAGCGCCGAACCTGCGTAAGAGGATATTAATATTAAATTTAGAATTTTATTATTCATTCAAGTAATATTTTCATGACGAACGTTTTGTTCAAAATATATATATATATATTATAAAATTAGATTAAGCACTTATGAATGTCCTAAGCAAGATAAGACAGGTACTATAAAATATTATAATTCGTAACCTTGAGTCAACGGACGATCACACAAGATAGAGCGAAACCGATGGTGAAGCTGTCAAGCAAATTGTGCGTACCGGCAACGTCGACATGTCCGACTCCGATATTATTGTTATTATTATTTTAAATTCGTAATAGCTGATAATAGCTTCAAAATCGTAAACATAGTGAATTCATGCGCAAATTCCTCATTTCGCGTGCGTGTGTGTACGACTGTATGGAACCAGAAATTAAATGTGTTTGTATGTTCTAAAGTGTATATAGATATATCTTTGACATAAAGTAATTTTTCAAAGAAGCAGCGCAGCCAACCTGAACGATACTCACAGTTCCATAAAGTTATTCTTGTTCGGTAAAAAATTTCCCCAGTTTCCACAAGAGACAAAAAGGAAAAGGTGGAGAGAAGGAAAAGAAAACTTGAAAACTCGGCAGTAGGCGTGCGCGCGATGAGAGGGGGTGTCGGTGTGTTGTAGAACGTAGAAGAGAACGCGCAACTCGCAAGAGAAAGAGAGAGAGAGAAAGAGGAGGCGCCTATGTGACAATCATTAATCGGTAAACAAGGCCACTCTCGGACTGTAAGGAGAAGCGAGAGAGGAACATCGTCGGCGGTGCACAAGGGGGGGAGAGAGAGGGACAGGCCGTCAGCTGAGAAGGAATAATAGCGAGTAGCGAGCGCGCGTACAGAGAGAGAAGAGCGCGAGAGAGAGCCTGCACAGAGACTGACGTGTACGACGTCGACGAGCGCGGCTGGACCCGCTTGTGTGACGAGGAGAAACGTGAACGACGAGTTCGGGTAGAGCCGCTTTTCGCCAGGTAGTGAGAGAGAGCCGCTGGCCCCCGAAACTTCTGCTGGTGGAGAGGCATCGAGGAAAAGCGCCGCCGCCGCTGCCACCGCCGCCGTGGATAGCAGAGCTGCCCTCGGGGAGTTTTCATTGTTGTCGCTGCGCTGCCTAGGTGTCCGCTGCTACGAGCCACAGCCGTCGCCGCCAAGATGACGATGATAGAAGGTGTCGGCGATGAAGTCCTCAACTTCTTCATGATCGTCGGGCTGCTGTTTGTCGGCTGGGTGGCCACTGTCCTCATACTCCAGGAGCGCACTCGGACGCGCATTGCCGCTCTCAGAGCTACCCAAGCTCAGGTCCTTGCGTTAGCGCAGCAGCATAGCAGCACCGACAGCTCGGATAACGAGTCCAGGCAGTCCAATGCCAGCAGTAACAGCGAAGTCGAGGCTAGCTGTCCTGACTCTCCCCTGCCAGGTTTGTATAAATAAAGTTTTCCAATTTTTCTTAAAACTCTGCCAACTAGTTTTCATTCTTGGCTTGTGTCTTGCAGCTACAAGTAGAGTCGCTACTGACACTACCGATGCTCCAGCAGCACCCAACGAGGAAATTCTCATACGTGCTATGGACTCGTTTAACAGTGAGGAAACACTGATGCAGCAGGATTCCAAAGCGGATAAAGTTGAAAAGAGTTCAACCGAAACGAAAAATGACACTGAAGCCACAAAAGCAGTGGAAAAAAGTAATGAAGCTACAACTTTGACTACAGAATCAACTACTGCGTCTTCAGATACAGAACAAAATGAGTCTAATTCAACAAGTGATAGTGAAAAGAATATTTGTATAAAATTGAAGTTTATAAATGACGACCAGAAGTTAGTTACTGGCAGCCTCACAGAAATGTTGGGTGACTTCAAAAGGTAAATTGCTTTTTTTTGCATTTTACAGAGTATTAATAAATTTACTTTACATAAATATTTTGTGTTCATTATATACTGATAATTATTAATAAAAATGTATACTTTTAAAATTTTCATAATAAATTTTTTATTATTAAATTAGTATAACAATAGAGATGAATTATAAGTCAATAGTAGTTGAAATAATAATTGAAATAATAGTATTAAATTTTAATTTTTATAAAAAGTTGACTGTTTTAAAAAACGTCATTTTAGTACTGTTCATTTACCAACACTGTTACATGTAAATTATTAAATAAATAATTAACTGTGAGTATCAATCATAAATATATATTCAAATTGTACTTATTATTGTTTAGGAGACACTTTCAACTGGAACTAGAATCTAGAAAGTTAGTACGTCTTGTATTCAATGGTCATGTTCTTCAACCAGATGAAATCACCTTGGGGCAATTTGGATTTTTTAATAATTGTGTTGTTCACTGTTTGATTCATCAACCACGTCCAGTAACGACTACATCCAATACATTAGATAGTTCCTCGCGTTTGTACTTTAATCCTCCATCATATGTGAATCAAAATATACCACCTGGCACTGGTCTTGGTTCTGTACAAACAGAATGGGACTTAAGCAGGTTGTTGGTCAGTATGGTAACTCTCATTTTAGGCCTTGCCTGGTATTTTAGATATCACTATGCCCAATTGTTTACTGTGACTACAACAGTTGGACTATTTGGACTTACAGCAATATTTAGTGTTGCGTTATTTGGCCATTTATTTCCTGATCAAGACAGTATCAGAAATATCGAATAAAATGATTTTTGTTTTGTTGTGACTTTAAGCTTTAATATTTTTGCCAGGAATTGAAAATTTATAACAAGAGTATCAAAAATGTATCACTTGTTAAATTTATTCATGTTTCTGCAAAAAGAAAAAAAAAGAAAATAGCAAAAAAAATGGAAACAAAAGAAAAGGCGAAAAAATCATATTGGATTATGCTTATGGCTTAAATTTATAAGTAATAAGCTTTATTCAACATTGACAGTGACACTCGCAAAAAGACTATTGAAATTCAAGAAAAATAACTATAAAATCCGTGAAAAACGTGTGAATAATCAGTAAGAAGCAAGAAAAGAACCTTAAAGGAACAAGGATTTAAAATTAATTTTTTGTTTGTCAACAAAAAGAAAAAGCATTTGTCAAGGATTTTACTATTGAGTAAAATACCATGATAGTGATTGCAACCATTACTGTTGTATACTGTAACATAAAATTTATATTCTTTCACCCAGTTTTGTTCAAGTGGTGGGCGTTTATGTTTAAGTTTTAAATAATTATTTTGATCATTATTAATGATAAAAGAAATTCATACCATGCTATTTAATATATTTATTTTATTTGAAGAAAAATGTGTTTTCAATTTAAATATTTTTTATTAAAAAAAATGCGATTACTTATATGAATGTAAAAAATAAATAAATAAATAAAAATCTTACATATAGCACCCGAGTATTTATTTATTCTTTCAAATTTTAAAAATAGTAAATTTCTTATGATGTATGTTACACACATTGAAGCTGTTACTGTTATCGGCAGTCGATATTAAAAGGCGCGTATTACTGAACGCGTTCGTATCATATCAATACCTTATCCATTTCAAACAGAAACATAAGCAAAAGCAATTAATTCATTTTCTATACTTATCAGTGTATTTTTGTTCATTGAATAATACAAAAATGTATATCTCTATAGTTTCCAAATAAGAAAAAGAACTTTTTAAAGTAATTACATCTAACCTCTAAAAAGTCGATTAACTTGGATCAAAGTGTTTTCAACAATGTCAATTACAGATTCAAATATCGATTTTGAAAAAATGAGCAATGTCTTAGAAAGTAAGAGTATTGATCTGGAATCGTACAGAAAATTAGTAAAACATTACATTGATTTGGTTAGTATAATTTGATTTAAAAATAACAGTTTTTAATCCCAAGTAAAAATCATATTATTTTAATTTTAGCATTTATACAGTGCAGCCTTATTTTGGGCAGATAAAGTTCTTTCATTAAGCAATGAAAATTTGAAAGATATTTGTGTTTTGGCACAGTGTATGTACTTAATGAAACAGTACCACAGAGCTGCTCATTTGATCAGAAGCCGTGGACTAGAAAAGGTTGTTTTTATTTATTATGCAATTTATTTATTGTATTTAAATTTAAAATAACATGCTAACAATCTTTTAAATTTTTAGAAAAATATTACATGTCACTATTTAGTTGTTCGCAGTCTTTATGAAGCAAAAGAACTTACAGATGCAGTGCAGGTCATAAATGAATTTGAAACTTTAACAAATTTAAATCAGTCAGATAACACTTTCTTTGACCAATCTGTTTTAATAGATGATGCTCCTAAAAATGTTAATATCTTGAATTATAATTTGATAAACAATTAAGTACAGTAAGAACATTTTATTTACATTAGGCATATTAAATTTACAGGTGAAAAGTGCTATTTTATATATCAAAGGGAAAATTTATGAAGCTTTGGATAACAGAGCAGTAGCAACTGAATGTTACAAGCAATCACTTCATAGTGATGTGTACGCTTATCAAGCTTTTGAAGCTCTTGTCCAAAATCAAATGTTATCTGCTGCAGAAGGTAATCTGTTTAATATAAGCATAAAATAAATATCAAGTAACTAATAGGTTCATAATTTTAAATTTGTAGAAAAAGAGCTTTTAGATTCTTTGCCATTTGGTGAACAATGTAAAGAAGCAGATAGTGAATTGCTCAAATTTCTTTATGAAAGTAAATTAAAAAAATATCAGGCACCTGCAGAAAATCATTTACTTGCATCATGTGGAAATGTAAAAAATCGTTTGGAAAAGAATTTAGATATGCAGGTGGCTGAAGCTGAAAGACTGTACTATAACTGCGATTATCACCAGTGTTTTTCTCTGACAGAAAAGTATTGTAAAATTTATTAAGTTATTTATGATGAGTAAGATCTTTTAATGAATACAAATTCTTTCTTATAGCATACTAAAATGGGATCCTTACCACAGTGCTTGTTTACCTGTACACATAGCTTGTTTAGTTGAACTAAGAAAAAGAAATGGTATTAAATACACAAAAACTTATTCTTTTTGGAATTTTCTTAATTATTAATATATTTATTTTTTACAGCTTTATTTTATTTAGCTCATAAACTAGTTGATTTGTATCCAGATTTGGCTTTGTCATGGTTTGCTGTTGGCTGTTACTATTTTAGTATAGGTATATACATATATTAATAATTATATTTAAAATGATAAAACTTTTTATCTAAAAAAAAAAATATCATATTCAAGGTAAAAGTGACCCTGCAAGAAGGTACTTGGCTAAAGCTACATCATTGGATCATTTATTTGGTCCTGCTTGGCTTGCATATGGTCATTCATTTGCTGTTGAAAATGAACATGACCAAGCTATGGCTGCTTACTTTAAAGCTTCACAACTTATGAAAGGTTGCCACTTGCCATTGCTGTATATTGGTCTTGAATGTGGCCTTACCAATAATTTAAAATTGGCAGATAAATTTTTCCAACAAGCTCAGAGCATAGCTCCTGATGATCCATTTGTTATACATGAAACTGCTGTTATATCGTTTTATAATTTAGAGTAAATAATTTAATGTTCTATTTTTATAAATTTCTTCAAAAGAATATAAAAACATTCTTAAAATAATTATTTGTTTTATCAAATAGATTTAAAAATGCAGAAAAACAATTTAAGGAAGCTATGAAAAAAATTCAGAATGGACTTAAAGATGTTATTCTTCCAAACAAGTGGGAAGCTTTGTTAAATAATTTAGGTCACACTTGCAGAAAAATGAAAAAATATGAAGAGGCTTTAGATTATCATCAACAAGTATGAAAAATTGTAATATTTAATCAGTGTTAACATTTATTACAACTAAAAACTTTTATTTAAGGCTTTGGTTTTAAATCCACTCAATCCAGCAACATACTCAGCTATTGGTTTTACTCATGCTTTAATGGGCAATGCTCAAGAAGCAGTGGATGCCTGCCATAGAGCCTTAGGTTTGAGGAGAGATGATACATTTACCACTACCTTATTAGGATTTGTTTTGGAGCAATTAGTCAATGAATCTTCTCCATTTCCAGGTATGATTTTTTAGCATAAAATATAAAGAAAAATATGTAAGTTTACTTGCTTTACAGATGCACCTTTAGATATACCAAAATATGAATCTGCTGAAATGCAAAGGAAAGTTGCTGACAATCAAACCGCAACACCTGAGGGAGATTCAGAACAGCCAATTGACAAGCTCAGAGTAAATTTGTTTTCTAGTTATAATGAGTATTCCCCAAAGCCTGATAACACTTCAACTAATGAAATGAGCTCAGAAATAGAAATGCTTGATTCCTCAAATATGAAACAAGAATAAATACAAAATTCCTATATTGTTGAATAATATTTATGTATGTAATGCGGATTTTGTATTATCTCTTAATTCAAATTTTTAACATTGTACTTCTGTAAATATAGGGTTGATTTTTGTACAAAATAAATAGATTCAAAAAGAAAAAACTTGGCTTCTTTTTTATAAAATAATTTTGTTTTTCGTAAAAAATTTAAATAAACATATTTTCATGCATAATGTATACATGATTAAGGCCAAAAGTTAAAATATCCTCGCGTTTTTCAAAAAAATTTTACGCAGAGACCCATTGATTGCATACAAGCTTAATAGACAATCGAGTCGGCCAACAAAAGCGCAAAATTGTGAAACCCAATGCTTTTCCAAGAAAGCCATTTCCCCGACTTTTCTCGTCCTTTCTCCCAAAACAGCGGCGGCCGTTCAGGCGCAAGCACGTTCAAAAATACTGGCGCCAACGTGCCGACTTTTCCGCGCCGACTGTGACATGATGCATCCTTGTCGGGTCCCCGCGTATGATGTATAGGATCGGTGCAAGAGAGACAGCAGACTAGGGGGCGGCAGGGGGGAGGGGGATGTTAGTGCGCGTCGTCTCAGCGCGCGCGGTCCGGCAGCGGCGTCGCCCGGCGGCAGTTCAATCGGCGCGGGACTGTCGGCGGTCACGGATCGTGCTGCTCATTATTGTTGCCACCGCGATTAGTTTTGAGATTCGCGAGCAAAGAGAGCCAGGCAACCACCCCGGACCCGTGGAGCTGCGCCGCTTCATCAGGCTACACAAGTGTCGAAGGGAAGTTGGGCAACAGAGGACACGGGACTTGAAAAAACGACTCGGGTGGACCGAGCGCTATTGCCGCCTCTGTACCCCAACCGGCAAGCCAACAGTCTGCTTTTCTCCCGGGACTCGGTCAACTTTTCCCTACGAGTCCTGCCGGCGAGATCGAGCCTTTGGCGCACGTGTCTCTCGAGGAACACAAACATCGTCAGCCATGCGCTACCGCACAGCCAAAGAGGAAGTGCCGATGAGCCGGCCCGCCACCGAGATGTCCGGCCTCTTCCCACAGGTGAGAAACACTTTAATATCCTTCTTTCCCTGTTTTCCGTAGCATCGCGAATTTTCGACTCGTTACCGGGTCGGATACAGAGGCTCGTCCTCCCGAGCCGCGTCATACGAGTGTGTTTCTTCCCGCATCGGTTTTCACTTATTTCGCCTACGGCCATGCCGCAGCTTTACATTTGCTTTTTGCAATTGTTTGCCAATTGCGCGATATCGTCTAGTCGTTACACCAGTCTCGTTTCTTTGTTTCGACGTTTCCCCAAAATTTCGTCTTATCGCGACTTGGCCGTTCAATTTTTACGCAACAGTTAAACAACAGCATTGATGAACAAGCTTGATATTCGTACATCGAAAAAAGAAAAAATCCAACGACTCGTTTGCCAAAAAGAAAAGCCTTTAAAGTACATTTAAAAAACCCGCACAATATCAGCCGCCCGCCAGCAAAGATGATGAGAACACACGTGTGTGTACTCATCCGACGGCAGGCGTGTGCGAGTCTCCCAAAACTGTCAACAAAGTCCTGACTTTCGGCGAATCGGCCGGGAGCTCGCAATTTCGTCGAATCTCGTGAAATCTCGGCGTGTTGATTTTTTTTTCTCCGTCTCCCCGGAAGTAGACGAAAGCTACGCACCGCGTTCTCTGTTCGTCAACGCTCGTATTATGACCCAGGCGTAAAGAAAGATAATACGACCCCCCACCCCCCCCCCGCCCCTCGCGATTTATAAGGCTAAGGGGCGAATTTTTTGCACGGACAAGCTTTTTTTCGGTTTACGCATAACGCGCACGGGCATTGCGATGTCGTCGTCGACGACGACTGACTACGCAGCAGCGCAGCAATAACGGCTGCCGAGAAAAATATTCCAAGAATGTAGAAGAACCGTTGTTGGTAAACAATTGGGACGATCGCCGGGTATCGTCCGCCGAGATATATGGGACATTTTTCAGAGAGAGAGAAAGCAGTGCGAAGAGAGAGAGAGAGAGAAGCCGATCATCACGACTGCCCTTCCCCCCTCTTTTTCCCTCTCATTCCGGGAAATTTGAAAATTCGCCCGAGAGTTTCTCACAAGCTCTCTCGCTACTTTATGGCACTTACCTTTCGCAAGGCTCTCTCTCTCTCTCTCTCCTTATCTCTCTCTCCGTTTACGCTTTCCTAGAAGTGAAAATTTGATCAGGCTACCGATGGTCAAGCGGAGGGGGGGTAGGGGAGGTAAGGCAAAAGGCAGGCTTGTAACTACGCGCGCGAACGATCGCAAAGAGCGTCGTTCCCGTCTCAAACGCTCGGCATTGTTCGTCGGGATCGGCCAACGAGAGTAACCTCGCGACACCGCTTGCGCGTATAATCGGCCGAGTTGTAAACTTTGTACATTTTTGCTTTGTTTTTTACTTAGTTACACCTCCCTTCTTTTTTTCTTCTCAGTCGATTCTTCTTATTTTAATTATCGCCGCAAACTCGTGTACATTCGCGCACTCTCGTTACTGCTGACGCGCTTCTGTGTATACATAGAAAGAATTAGAGCTCGCCGAGATAGAAGCGCGCTTATAAAACCAGTGATTTTGCTCGACTTTCTTGGCCCCACTGCGCCCGTTCTGTTGTGAAACCTTACCACATGACCATGGACGTACGTTGAGCAATTTTCGACTTTTAACATAAACAAAAAAAAACGCGGCATTATATTTGCATGATACACGCCGTCCCCTCCCTCTACCTTGCTCTCCTTTTTTTTCTTTTTTCGTACAACCTGATTTTAAAGTATAAAGAAAAATATGTAAATAATTGCAGTAACGCCAAATTGTAATATTGCATTTGGTTACGTAAGGGCAATTGCGAGCCCCCCCGTTACATCGTGCAATATTTATTTTCTTCTCTTTGGATTTGATAATAACTCCAGGCCTCAGGTGAAATACCAACAACAAAGAGTAAACAATTTGGATTAAAATTTAACAACAAAATCGTAAGCATTTTAAAACGAGAGTTATCCTGCAAATTTACTTGCTCTCGTTATAGCCCGTTGTGCTGCTCTACGTGTGTAATGTAGTAGTAGTAACAAGTTGAAAACTTCTCGTCTTGCGTTTACGCTGCAACAGGAGGTAGATTCGGATCTTCTCGCAGGCCAAGATCCGTCTAATCACTGCTAATCGCAGCGAGCAAAGCAAAGAGAGAGAGGAGAGAGAGAGAAAAAAAAAGATCAAAAATAAATGCTAACCGGCGCCTTGAATTACAGTTCGCTGGCTATCAGTACGAGCCGGATAAGCTGTCGAGTGCAGCATCGGCAGCAGCAGCAACAGGCGCTGGCGGCGACTCGGCAAATCTCGATTTGAGCTTCGGCAGCCGCAACTCGACCCTCCAATCGTCCTCGCTGACGTTCAACAGAACCAGCCAGCAGCAGCAGGCGCGAGGCAGCGAGATGCCCGGCGAGCAGCCAGCAGCAGCGGCCGCCTACGGGCTGAGTCCCCCCGAGCGCGACTACGCCTCCCAGCAGCGCGAGAACAAGCTCCAGCTCCAGCAGCACGAGCGCGACCAGCATCTCCATCAGCTGCAGTCGATCAACAACCTGCTGCTCGACTTGCCCACCCCGACGACGCCCTCGCCACCTGGATCATACGCCAGCTCGAAATTCTCCAGCCACGAGCTGCTCTCGCCCACAGTCCCCGCCGTGAAGAGCAAGCCCCAGAAACATGAAGGTAAATCGCAATTGCTCTTTGAATTTTATCACCTTTACATACATTCTCTCGCAACACACAACACTGATGGGAGTCCGCGTTTGGTAAAGGTACAGAGTAAGAGAGGCTCATACCGGCTTAGCCGAGTGTCGTTGTCTATTATGTGTATCGTTAAATGTCTGTTCGCAGAAATTTCGCTTTCAAGTAAAACGACCTCCTTCCATTACATTCCTTGTTGGATATGTTTGGAAGATCTTTTCGTGCTTAAAATTAGATCGCAATTTTAAATATTCGATATTCTCGCACCGTAGCTGAAAGTTTTAATAGCTTTTAAATAACTACTCGTTTCCCGCAGTTATTTATAATTTGTTCATTCTATAATCTTTGAAATTTACATTATTCGTTTATACCAATTCGATCTATTAATTTAGATTACTATAAGCTTTTCCTGTTTATATAAAGACTTTAAAATATCAAATGGTTTTGTGACAATTATATTGACTCGAAAGTTTATACTTATAAATGTTGTTATAATTGTGTTTATATTGACGCAATTACAAAAGCTTATTTGAACAACACTTTACCACTTGTTTACATTATAATTCTACAATTATTTCTTTACAAAAATAAGCATTGTTATTTTACGGGATATTAATTATTTTTAAATTCTTTCAATTGTTAAAAGATTAACAAATTCTGCATTTCAATTTACACTCGTAAAACTGATTATTTTTTAATTTCTTTATTGGCATTGTGTTCTATTATATTGCTTTATACCCAAATTAATTATTTTACACCTCAAAATTATCCGTATGTTCGCTGATATTCGTATTCAATAATCCAAAGACCTTATATCATGTTTATAATTTATAGATATTTTAAATCATAGTAAATAATTCCTCAAAATATCGTTCAAATAAACGCGATCGAAAACTCGATGTAATTTTGACAATTCAAACAGTGGCATCAAATTTTCGCTAATTCGGCAAACTTCACCCGTCATTTCCTTCGGTTGTTTTTCATGCTGACGTCTGCCGATAAACGAACAAAAAAAGTCTATTATTTATATTTTGTTCGTTTATATATTTATTTATTTATTCTTTTCTTTCTTTTCTTTCTTTGTTTTTTTTTCTTCTCTTTTTAGAAGACATGTTGATGAACGATATCTTTGGACTTAGACTGTCACGAGCGTCGATGATGAACTCAAATCAAAAGGAACAAGGACCCGTAGGGGGAGGAGCACAGAGTAATTACGACAGTCTTGCGTATCAAAACTATCCGCAGGTGAGAAAGTTAAATATTTTGAATTTCAACGAAACTTTGGCGAAAGAAAGAGAAAGAGACCCGATGACCGAGCGTTTAGAGAAAAGTGCTGCCTCTCTCTTTTCTTGGCAACTTGTAAATATTGCGAGCCCGCTTGAGCCCGTATATAAAAGTGCCAAACGACAAAAGTACGGCTCCCTTACTTTCTTTCCCCGCCCATTTTAAACGTAATGTCGTCGAGCATATTCTCCTTCGGCGTCATCTTGGATCTCGGGAAATTGGCCATACAGAAAACCGGAACGATCATCGCGTTACTTTGGAGCTCCTCCAACAGTAATTGTCTCGCAGCTTCTTACTTTTTTCACTTCAATTTTCTATATTCTAATCTCTTTTTATTAAACTAACAATCACTACAACCGGAGAACAATTATACAAGAGTTAATTTTATAAAATTTGCAAAAAAAGTATTAAGTTTAACAAAAATTGTGTTTACTACAACACCAAAAGGATGCGAACAAAAAAAAAGCAGGCCACACTTGAGCTAATCGGTAGGAGGGAGATGCGGGGGGGGGGAGAGTCGACCTCGAGTAAAAGTGGCCGTACTTCCCTAGGCGGATGTAAAAATGCGCGGGGATAAGCAGTTGTTTTGATTGATTGGCCGCTCGTAAAAACGTCTTTCGTCGGCAGAAACAAGCCGTTCTCCCGCTGGCGATTTTCGCTCGTTGGCGCGCACGACCGTCTTGCCTCCCCACAACGCATACAATATCCGTCGGAATAACAGTCCTCGGAAGAGCCGAAAATGTATGCGAACGAGACTAGACCTTTGCTTTTTCCGACTATTCCGCATAAATTATTACGGCTATTCGGGAAAAATGTCAGCCGCGAATTTTTGAAGTAAACGAGAGACCTACATTTTCAAACGTTTAATGTTATTGTTTTTCTTGCATCTGGCCTTGGCTTACTAATGGCTGTTGAGCGTTAATTTTGCTTACAAGTTCGTAATGGTGTAGTGTCTTTAATTTAAATATTTTCCTGCGAGTAAATTAATCATCAAAATTTCGAAGCCGGTCAAGATTCTTTCATTGATTCTTGAATTTTCGCGCAGCTTATCTCAAATTACAACCGATTGAACTTGGTTATAAAAAAAAAGCCCATTGGTTTGGAAAACTATTAAATCAGAGTGGCAAAGGAACGCCTCGGATCATTCACCCCTTTTTGCCTGTTTCACACATCCATCCCTTTTCCTTCTTCCTCATTCTTCCCGCGAGCCTTTCTGCGATATTATTTTGGAGGTGCTCCAAAAAAAACGGTGTCTAGAAGCTAATTCGAAACAATGCAGCGATTCCCTCTTCTCTTCATTCCTATTTTCCCGTTCTTTTTTTTTCTTTACGTACCCTCCCTTTATCACGGACTTTCTCTCTTTCGCCATTGTTTCTTTTCCGAGTCTTTTGATCGTTGTTTTCTTCGCGCATAATGAAAAAAGTTTTACCTACGAACAACACGTAATGAATAACAAATTCTTTTTTTACTTTCTTTTTCTTTTAAATAAGGAATGAATAACAAAGCAATACTATTAATAATATTTGCAGCAGCGAGAGGATACCGGTGGATACTATTCAAACTTACCATCGTCCGAGGTATTATTCTTATTCACTTTGTGAAAGCTGTTCCTCGGCACAGCTTAAAATTACGCTTACGCCGTTATTTTTCCAGTAATCAGCAATTTTCGTTAAATATATCATTTTGATTTTTCAGCAACAGGAGAGGATACGTAATTATTACCCGAACAACATCGACGTGCCCAGTTCACCAGTTTCCGTACACACTCCAGCGAGTCCCAGCTCGCCCGGGAGTTTATACTCCAATCCATACTCTTATTCAAGTGTGAACAGCAGTCAGTACACGGAATCGTCCGCTTCGTACAACAGTTACGGTAGCAATGGCAGTAAACCTCTGTCATCACCGTCGTCAGCTCGCTTGCAGAATTATGGAAGGCCCATTCGCGGCTGCTCAACCCCTTATAGGTAAGTATATCAATTTTCAATCTTGTCCCGCTAACTCATCAGTGAATTTTAATGATGCTAAACTAAAATTTATCAAGCCATTGCAGCAGCCCAACTACAGAATTTTCTCCTTACGTTTTCAATTATAATGGCTCGAGGTCGGACTCACCAGCCGATTCGGATAACAGTACAAACAGCGTCGATGGACCCCTGTCTGATATTATGGTAAAGCAACTTGCAACATTTAATTGTTACTAACCGATAATATTGTACAATTAACGAAAAACAAAATAATTTTTATGCTCAGAGTTACTTGTCGATGAACCCAGCGGCACAACGTCGTTGTCTACAACTCCAAAATCCATCCTATGAAGGGGTTTTGAAGCTTTTACAAAATGCACAACACCAGCAACAATCGCAAGCGCAACATTATCAGCAGCAAAACGCTTACGGTCCTTCAAGAAACCAACAGCAGTACAATGCACAGCTTTTATCTCTTCCACCGCCACCCCCACAGCCGCCGCGCAACAATCCATCGTGTGCGAATCATGGCTATGGAGCAGGAAAAAATATGGTTTCTTATGGAAATTCTAGAGATACGAATGTCTACCCAATGCTGAATTCCCAACCACCGGTGTTCCGTTTATCTTTGGATAAGGCTGCGAAAAGCCACCGTAAAGCTGCGGGTAAGAATTTAATTACCAAAGCGTTTTAAAGTATTTATTGTTGTCAATTTCATTTATTATATTTATTAAACAATTTCAGCTCATTCTAATCCAAAATATACCTGGAGTGGTCCATTGCCTCCAAAGACTCAAAAGCCTATTGGATACTCATCAAAAGTGTTCGTTGGCGGAGTTCCTTACGATATAACAGAATCTAATTTGCATTTTACGTTTAGAAATTTTGGACAAATCAAAGTTGAGTGGCCAGATAAAGATAAGGAACAGGCTGAGCCAAAAGGATACTGTCATGTCGTATTTGAATCCGAGAAACAAGTAAAGATTATTAAATATATTATTTTATTATTCATTTTTCATATCTTAATATTTTTAATTTATTTTCAGGTAAAAGCTCTTTTAGCTAGTTGCGTACGAGATTATTCTAATGGTGGAAAATATTTGTACAAAATAACTTCGAAACGAATAAAAGGCAAACAGGTATTATTTTTAGTTTGCAATATATAAGTATTTAATTTGCAGTATTATATCTGTACTCATAAAATTTATATATTAGGTAGAAATAATTCCTTGGGCTTTAAATGACAGTAACTACGTCAAATCATCTTCGCAAAAACTGGACCCAGAAAAGACTGTTTTTGTTGGAGCATTACATGGAATGATGACTGCTACGGCTTTGGCGACGGTTATGGACAGTCTTTTTAATAATGTGATTTATGCAGGTATTTATTTTTTCATATTTTTAATAAATTTTAATAAATTACATGTTTAAAAAAAACATTTAATTAATAAAGAACAAAAATCTTTGTTAGGGATCGATACCGACAAATGCAAGTACCCAATAGGATCGGCACGAGTGACCTTCCTTACCAAACAGTCTTATAACAAAGCGATAAATGCAGAATTTGTTGAAATAAGGACTCCTAAATTCGCAAAGATAATACAACTCGACCCTTACATTGGAGACGCACCTTGCTCAATTTGCTTTGTTCAACAAGGACCTTATTTCTGTCGAGAATCAGTAAATAAATCAATATTTTCTAAATTTTATAAATTGAATCTTAAATTTATATCAGTTATTAAATTGTTATATATTATAATTTTAGGTATGTTTTAAATATTACTGTCACACCTGCTGGCTATGGGTACATAGTTACGAGTCAGGTATGAGCTGGCATGATCCTATGTCGCGCGGTATGAAGAGTAATCAGCTAATTGGTCTGACTCCGAAAGGTGCTCGTTTGTAATTCCACGAACTGGATTTCTGCTGACATTGTTCGATCAACGAATGTTCCCCCGTCGATCGACTGGCTTACGTCTTCTCTCTCCCCTTTGACTACAGTCGACAAACGAAGCAGAATAACTGAGCGTTTGTTTAGTTAAAGTTGAAAAGTTATGAGCGATTATGTCGCAAAGAGAATTTTTATATTGTTTGCAGTTTAACCGCGTGGATTTAAAATAATCGAGCTTTTTTCCCTACAAGGGCGAGTATTATATGTGAGATGTTCGTTTGTTCAGTCGAAACAAACGTATGAATTTCAGTGGAATTATGAAGAGCGTTATCACTTTGAGTTCCTATTACGAGTAAAAAGATATTTTTTATTTGTTGGTATAGTCTTTATCAAAAGTACAGACCTGGGTCAAATGTTTTAATTATTATATTTAAAATAATTATTATTATTATTGTTATAATTATTTCGGATTCTGTAAGGCGCAATTGGAGATTACCTCCTAAAAGCGAGTAAACCCAGTCAGTCGTTAAAAGCCTTTGATTTATAATCAATATTATTATAATGTTATCTACCAGTGAAAAAGCGAAACAAGCGCTGGTAGTGGTAATTTGTTTTCATCGTAAAAGCAAAGAAAAAAAATGTTCTTACCATTGGAAAAGGCCCTTCTTACTTTTCATGTGTCCATTTAAATAATGACGATTAAATAGAGTTATATATGGCCTACGATTCTGATTGTAGAACTTTGATAGTTTTTATTTTTTTATTTTTTTTTTTGTTACAATTTATTATTCTTGCCATTCGCGTGCTGCGTCTATTTGTTTAAAATGATGATCTTTCAACTCGCTGTATTTAACATGTTTTGTTTCTATTTTTTTTTTAAATCCTGTGAAATTTGATTAAACGGTTTAATCTTTGCAGATAGTTTTTTTCCATTTTTTTTCTTTTTTTTTTTTAATTTTATTTTAACCTATCTTTATTTTCCTTTTCTTCCTTACTAATATTAAACTGATACAAACTAAATTAGATAACTAACTAAAATTGATCAGTACTTAACATTAGGCAAATTTTATCTATCATGAGCATGTAATTGTCAAAGAAAATTGTTAGATTTAATCTTTCGACATTTTAACGTAACGACTGAAGTGTTTGTTAATAGAATAAACATATTTCTATTAACAAACTAGTCGAGCTTTGATATTTATTGATAAAAATCAAATCACGATTAAGTATTGAAAGATGTACTTAGTATTAAACGATTGTTGCAAGGTAATGCAGAGCGATTGTGTTCGCAAAATCCTCGCAAAAGACATTTTAATAATTATCTTTTATCCCAAAAGTCTTGTTTACTCACTTTTTAATCAGTAGTGCCTTTTAACGTGATCTTCATAGAGTTTTATTGTGATGATATGCAAAGGAAATTATTTTTAAGTGTACAAACAATTTAAGCGATTTATTAAATATACATGCGCTCTGTACTCGGTAAAGAGATTGAAACTGTGAAGAGACTGTAAAGTACACAGTGATAAGCATTTAAGATCTTACAGTCTCGATGAGACGTTAATTTTAAGTTACATGAAAGTGCCTCTCTGGATTCTTTAGTTCATTTTATTTCTTGTAAAGTTTTTACTTAGCTTTAATCAAACTCGTTTATAAATGAATAAAAGTTGCGATGCCCTTATAGCTTTATCTTTGTTAAAATTACATTTGTAGAACAAGATAATTAAATAAAATTTTTGACTTTAACAAAAACATGTTATTCCCCATAATAATTTTATTAAAAACATTATATATAATATAACAATTTATTCTTAATAATACTTAAACAATCAATTCTCATAAAAACACCTTCCCTTAACCAGTTTTTACATACTGTTACAGAACATTTCTCAAAATAAATCAACTATTCTTTTTCTGTGCTATCCGTTTTGAAAGAGCTTGATATAATCCAATTAGTGATGATATGGTACCCAAAGCACCAACTTGCCATGCTGAAAATTTTCCTCCCCATAAAGTACCAGAAGGTAAATAACTTACTGCATAACTTAAATCAAGCATCAAACGCAAACAAACAAGTAATTCATTATTCTGTTGGCTTCTAAGTTTGACCTTATTAAACCTGTAGTAAAAAATTAAATTAAATAATCTGTTAATACATACTACAACAAGGATGATTGAAAAACAAAAAAAATTACCTTGGATCTAGTTCGTTTGTTTTAAAACTCAATTCTTGTTTTTTAAGTAATCTGTATTTCCTTAATGTCCTAAGAAAGATATTGAATTAAGTTAATTGTCAAGTTATTTGGTATAAATTGTTTGTACTATAAATAAATACTAAAATAAAATTTACTTGAGTAAAGAGAGGTAGAGCGAAGCTATCCAAAACCATACTGTGGCACTACCCCATTTTTCTACATCTAATGGCACAAGTTTATTTTCACCTGCCCAGCAAAGATGTTCTACAGGTCCATAAACTACATCCACAACAATCTTAATGAGTTCTATGGACCTAATGAACCAGTCTGGCTCCTGGAGTGACGAGTAAACAATGAATTAGCAAAGTAAACAAGTGGTATGTCAACAGTATGCATAATCAAGTAAAATAAAACCAACTTTTCTTCCCCATCCGTAGGTCATAGCATGATGAATATTTGGTATGTCATCCATCAATCTCAAAATAACTCTGGCTCCGCTCATCTTGCTGCTGAACCTCTTGAATTTGTCGGATGTGTCGTTTGAGGCTGGAAATCCGGAGGCGAGCTTGGCAGCATAGGACAGCGTCCTGAGAAATTTGTCCCGGCCTTCATAGCTGTCGAGGTAATCGGCAACAACTTCTATGCTCATTTTCGTAACTTTATCAGCAATGACAACTCGATAAAAACGGGCCCGATCGCTGCAAGCGTCTCCTTCGCGAACTAACAAAGTACCGAGTCTCTTTGTGAAAGCCGGCGGCCTTGGTTATCTTGGACCACGTACAGCGTTATCAGTGGTCCCCCCCAAGTGCCAAGAATGTACTATGTAAAAACACCACAGACAACAACAACAGCGGCAACGGGAAACTTGAGCTTGAAAAAAAACAACAACAAATTGTGCGTGAATTAAAATAAAGTCGGTCGAATCGTTGGAAACGAGCGATTAACAAAATCCATATACTCGCGCTTGCCAAAAGTAGGGTATAAGGCTTGCGTGTATCGACTTACTGCAAATGCGCGTAGCTGGTCTATAAACAGCAGGAGGCACTTTTTACATGGCTAAAGCTTGTTTAACAATAATAACAATGCGACAATCCAAGTTGTCGACACAGACGCGCGAGCGCACGCACACTATTTCTCCGACGACGGCGACTCAGAGTGTGTGTGCGAGTTTGTTCATAGAGCCAACAGATTGTCGTCAGCTTATCAGTCGCGCGGCGCCGCCGACGACTGGACGCTCCGCGTTGCGCACACTTGCTTCGGACTTTCCTGCTCTGCGCATGAGAATTGCCGTGCGTTCAGCGTTCTTAGAGGTGTGGCTTTAAACATAGAGTTTTAAAAGTTCAGTTGGGCTCAGATTTTAAAAGAATTAGCGAATTTGCGAATAAATCGCGCTCCTGGATCTTTCGACACTAATAAGAGTTCCAAGGGTCTTTGTTAACATGTTAGCTATATAAAACAAAAGATAATCTCTTTTGTTTTGTTTTTTTTTACAATACAATTTTGCAAATACGTTACTTTTATTGATACGAATAGTTTTGTCATGAAGAAATTGGAAGCTGACGAATTAAGAAACCACGAGATTTCAAAATACTTCCCCTCCAAACGATTGACTCCAAAACAAGAAAGAAAAAAT
This sequence comes from Anagyrus pseudococci, assembly GCA_030522585.1. NCBI lineage: Eukaryota > Metazoa > Arthropoda > Insecta > Hymenoptera > Encyrtidae > Anagyrus > Anagyrus pseudococci. The sequence continues at coordinate 2,763 of JAPYYQ010002298.1, read as the reverse complement.
AAAAAGAAACAAAAATTCGGAGCGCAAAAACTCAAGGTGCGTTATACGAGCTTATATTTGACAACATTGCACGCTGCACTTCTACGAACGTTAAATGTCCCTGCTTCAAAATATTTACATCCTCCGCGCAGCAAAATATTGGAAAACGCAAGTAATGGCGCTGGCGGAGGTCGCTCCGTCCTGAGCTGCCCTCTACACGCTTCAAGCTCCAGTCAGTCAACTCGAGTGCTCAAGAGTGAGGGAGAGGGAGAGTGTAGTGATCGACGCCCTGGAAAGAGAGAAGCAGGTGAGTCGGAGCTCTATCTGTACACTTGGCTCTCTGGCCCAAGTAGGCTCACCTCTCTCTCTCTCTCTCATAGTCAATTTCCTGGGCACGCGCGTCGCGCAGTGGAATGACGTCAGGGTAAAAGAGCGCGAGCGACGAGGAGCGTCTGATATTCTGCCTCTCTCTCTCTCTTGCTCGGCCCCGTGCTACCTAAGTGTGCTCTCCTACTCTTTCTGCCGAGGCGAGCAGAGAGAGGCCACGAGAGCACGTCGTCGCGGAGAGCGGCGCGTCCAGCACGCACAGCGCGCAGGAATAACTAAAAGAGTAAGCGAGAGGAAGATAGTGGAGGGGTGGAAACATTAAGGAGGAGTAGGAGAGGCCGAATAAGCGAAAGAGCGAGGAAGAGTCAGGCTGGCAGCTCAGCGCGAGTCGCGCCCGAAGAGAGACCGGAGCAGGAGGAGTCGGAGCTGAGTATAGAGGATTGCTGCAACACACGTCTGCCCGCGCTCCGTAAAAGAGCGAGCTCTGTATCAGCGGCAGATCTATACGGTGCACAGAGGAGAGAGAGAGAGTAGCCCGAGTGAGAACGAGCAGCAAGTTATTCGAGACGAAGCGTTGCTCTTCCTCGGCTTCAGCCGCGCCTCACCTGTACACCACACGGCTAGGATCGCGCGTGTGCTCTTGTGTCCGTGGCTCTCTCTTTGTGTGTATTGTCCGAGAGCCGTGTTGTGTATATGTGTGCGCCTGGAGTCCATCGCGCCGACGTCGCTGCTGGCACCGCCGCCGCAGCCGCTACTACGGCTCTACGCGAGCGAGTACGCACATGAGAGCCGCGTGCGCCGGACTCCCGACTACGTGCCTGCAGCCTGCATTGCTGGCAGTAATTGTTGGCAGTGCGCGCGGGAGAGCACCTCACCACGACGACGAGGAGCTCGACGAGGCCGACAGCGCAGCAGGCCCAATGTGCTCCTACCTCGGCGGCTAGTGACTCCGCGCTCTGCCTGACAAGCAGCGGCCTCGCCAGCGGCAGTGAGAAAGAGAGAGAGAGAGAGAGCCCCCGATATCTACCTCGAGCCTCCGACCGAGCAACGTGTCCGCGTAACGGAGTGTCTGTGAACGGGCGGCTACCTAACCCCCCTGGAAAATCGGAGCAGCGCCGAGGAGAAGGAAAGCAGCGCGTGGAGGTGGTGCGTGTGCGGCGAGGACAGCGCGGCCGCGCGCATCGGTTTCCCCGGAACGATCCGAGAAATCTGCTCGGCGGTGGGAGGAGCGATTATGCATCGTAATCCCGCGGACGTCGCCGATCTTAGCTGCAGCTCTTTGCTCCGAGGCTAGATAATACACGCGTGTACATCGGGGCGCGAGCCTGCCCGCGCGCCTCCAGCAGCCGTATATGTGTGTTTGTGTGGGCGCACGAACGCGGAGGGCGGACGAAGTAGCAGCCTTTAGCCTAACGCCACCGGAAGACGACGACGACGAGGACGAGGACGAGGAGGCCGACGGCAGAAGAGCTCAGGCTGCGTTGTGCTAGGAGCCGCCGCGGTCGCCGCCAGCGAGAGCAGCCGGCCCTAAAAAAAGAGCAGCAGCAGCAGCAGTAGAGCTCGCGCAACAGCCGAAGAGAGAGAGAGCGAGAGCAGCGTGTGCCCCCCGGGCTAGGGAGGAGTAGCAGAGCGGCAACGGGTGTGTTGTGTGTGGCTGTGCGCGACGGTGCCTCCGGGAGTGCGGGGATACACGTATTATAAAGAGAGAGAGAGGGCCTCGACTCGGCCCCCGTTCTCGAGTCGGTAGTCCGTAGTAGATAAATAGAAAGCAAAAATAGAAGAAGAAAAGGTGTGCAATAATGTTCCGCTGCATCCCGATCTTCAAGGGCTGCAACAGGCAGGTGGAATACGTCGACAAGCGGCACTGCTCCCTACCGAGCGTGCCTGACGACATCCTCAGGTACTCCCGGAGCCTCGAGGAGCTCCTGCTCGACGCCAACCACATTCGCGACCTGCCCAAGGTAAGACAGATATATTCTACCCTCCTTACTCCTCTTCCGTTCCCTCTCAACCTCAACCGACACAACGTTGCTGTCCTCCACTTTCTCGCCTTCAACTCCTCCGTCTCCCCTCCCCCTCTCTCTCTTCCTCCCCCTTGTCTTTTCCCTTCTCGCTCGCTCTCACGGGTTTTTCTTCCTTGCCTTTTCCCCCTCCTCCTCTTCTTCCACCTCACCGCTCTCCCCCCCCTCTTGCCCCTGTCCCTCTTGCTTGGCGTTCGTCGAGCCCCTCAACGACGTGCCTAGCACGCATTGTACCTTGCGGCTTGCCTCCTCGCTGCACCGATATTCTCTCTCGCTCGTGCTATACTTCGCGCGCGCGCGCGATAACCGCACGACGACGACGTCGACTGTCACGGACAGTACACTGAGAGAAAAAATTCGTTACAAGAACTGCCTATATTCCGTTGTCATTTCATTTGAAAGTAGACTTTCACATAAATACAGCTGATCTTATGGC
>JAPYYQ010002297.1:0-20547 GCA_030522585.1 Anagyrus pseudococci | reverse complement strand
AAGTATTATACATGTAGTAAAATTCCTCTATACATCGAGTCTGTCCCCAAAAACCTATACAATATAGTAATTTTTACTTATACAAATCTATACGTGTATCTAAGAATCTGCGGTCGTCTATAAAATCAGCTGAATAATCTTTTCGGTTTTTCTCTCTCGAGGGGGGAACTTCTCTCGCAATTCTCTCCTCCATTCACCTCGTCGTAATCGATGAAATCAAAGACGGAAAAGAGCGATTTAAAGGAGGGAGGGCGACATCGGCTTACCTCTGCTCGAAGGGCGCGATCGCCAGTAGGTTGTCCAAGGTCCTGCGTCCAAGGTTGCGCGACGGTACGAAGCGTCGAGTGCCGCCTATCCCCGACGTCGTCTCGTTCTCCGGACGTTCGTCCTCTGCGGTCGTCGGTAGGAAGGGCTGCGGATCCGTCGGATTGACGAGGAGGACGAAGGAGCTCGGTATCCGCGACTCCTGCATCGTGTCCAGCTCGACGAGGGTGCGCGCCAGGAGGCTACCGCCGAGTGGCAGGCACACGATTATTGCTGCGGACAGATTGCGGTGTGAGATTGGTTTGGCCAACCCTCGGAAATATTGATTTCGTTTTTGGATTGGGCCTTGGGAGCTTTTGGATGATATTGAGGAAAGACGCGTTTTTTATTGAGATCCGTTTAAACGCATATCCCGTATTAATACATCATCCGCTGCGTTATAAACTTATTATCCGCGGTATTACAGCAACGGAGACGAGATAAATCTTCTCCCCATTCACGGCGCGCAGATGGAAAAATAGATTTCTCGATTTCCGAGAGAGAGAGAGGGAAAAATAGCCGCGCGGTATACACGTCTCTCGGTTCGCGCTCGGTGAAATGACGGCTGATCGAAGCCTTCAATACCCGAGCACCACCACGTACACACACGTTCCGGACATTTTTCAATTTTCGCCGAGAGGAGTCTCGCGATCTTCTCGACGTCTCGTGTCAAATATAGCCGCGCGTGTACAGCGGTGAGCTTTTCAGGGGGGGGAGGCTGCGCTAATATACGCTTGTACTACTTACCTCTGCAGAGAATAGTTCTTAGTGGCCTCAGGGCCGCCCGAATCTGCTTGGGCCCAGCGTTACGTGGAAGAACGGCGTGGTGTCTCGGTATGACGCCGATGCCCCGCAACGAGCTTATCACCGTGTCGTCCAGACTCGACCAGGCCGCGTCATCGGCGCTCGTTGCTGACTCGCTCGTGGAATCCGGCTCCGCAGCTGCGGGACAGAGTTGGGTTCGAAAACGTTGGCCGAAAGGGAATAGGCCTGATGGATATGAGCGTTTTCTGCACGCGCACGGGGGTCTTAAAGGGACACGGGGGGAAATAACGTGGAAGTGTCAGATGCACGCGCGAGACAACTGTGAATCGCGAATATTTATCGCAAGCTCGCGCTGTCTGGGTTTCAGCCCTCTCTGGCTTTTTGATTTGTTGGCTCGTCGAAATTGTCCGCCTGCTCACGCACTATTTTATAGCGAACGTTGCAGGGGATTGGATGTGGTTTTATTATTATTTTTGTATTTTTTTCTCAACACGTGAACTTTTAGCACTTGTTGGTACATTCAGAAAAGAAAAATCTGACGGAACTTCGAAAGCTGTTAGATCAAGCGCACTGAAACATTATCAAATTGTCACGTTGCTTCGCGTTTTCCCTGCAGTTAGATCGGATTAAGGCTAGCATGGAAATCTCGTTAACGAGATTCTCCGAGTGGGTATGTGTCATAAAGGCTGCTCAAGACAATGCTATACTAATTACGTCTTGAGATCGTATAAAGCGATGAATTTCAATTTACTTGGGCAGAGTTGAATACGAAACTCGACTGCGTCGCCGCCGACGCTTGATACCGATGCGTATAATGACGGCCCGCTTTCTTTGTGCAGCGCAGCGGAGCTCATCTTTTGACGTTTCACCTTCGACTTGCATGATCATCTCTCGCTCTCTCTGAGAATCTAGAGAGACTGAGAATAAGACTCTGCTCTTGTGATTCTCGAGACGTTTGAAAGTACGTAAAGGGGTACAAAAGATTTTTTTGTTGAAAAGGATTCGAGACGTTTCGTTTGTGTGTTTTGATGAGAATTGTAATTAAAATCTGCGTTCGACTTTATTTACAATTTCTTTTTTTTTTAAACAACTGAATTAAATATAAATTCGAAACGCTGATTTTTCGTGCGGGTATCACCGAGTATCAAGAAAATCGCAGGATCGATTTCAATAAAAGCTCAAAAGCAGGAGGCTCGGCAAATTGGCAGGACTTTTATTGAAGCTCGATCGATTGGGGGAAAATTGGAACTGACGTGTAATAAAGCCGGTATTGTATTGTAGGCGAATTGTGCATGGGTAGGGACTTACCGATGCCAATTACGGTGACGGTCTTCCATCGGAAGTGCAGAAAAATATCGGCGAGCGCCCTGCCGAGAACGACCGTCGACGGCGATAGCCTGATGACGGATGATAATTTGCCTTCCTCCTCGGTTCTCTGTAAGGAGAAACAGACGATATATTTATTCGTTGCAAATATAAAACTTTTCTGAAAAGTCATGTGTTGTATCAATTCCTATATTTTATACATCAGACGACAATGTATACACCAAGGCTTTATATAACTTTCGTTGAATTTCTCGTTCGCATTTTTCCCTCCAACGAACTCATCATCAAAGTGTATTAACTACTTTCGACGTTACGTAACCTCCAGTAATTTACAGCTGCGTTAATATATTACCGAAGTCTGGATCTCTCTTTCTCTCGCACGGACGCCATTAAAAATAACGAGGCTCGAGCCGAAAATACGTCCGGGGCAAACTCAAAGAACTACATATTCTCGCTGGGGTCCCGGCATTAATCAGCCTCGTTCCACTTATATACCCGACGTATTCAGGGGAGCTTATTCGCAAATTGCTCGGGAAGAGAGAAAGAGATGGGAGGGGGTAGCCGCCACCTCTCTCGTGGCTAAGCGGAGGCATAGAGCTGTCTCGTAAATTACGCTGATTTTTTCCCTCTCCCGTATACTATTCTTCGCGGACCTTCCTATTACCACGCATTTATCGAGTTTAATGGGGAGTTTTCGGCCACCACTTCCGTTTCCTTTCTTCCTCCCCCATTCCTTTCGTCGCGCATGGTTAGCAATTAGAACGTCGGCAATCGGTCTCTGTGTATAATAGGCTTTTTAACGTGGAGACGCGCCGTTGAGACAATTTTCATCGCTGAAATTTTGAGAATTCGCAGCAAAAGATTATCCGCGAACTTTGATGCCAAGCTTTCACTAGATTTGGATGCTACGCGGAATCGCTGTTTGGAAAGTGGGTTGAGACTTTTGGTAGGGAAATAATGGATGTTGAATGTTTCGTTCTTCTGGTAAATTGCGCGAGTGGTAAAGAGTTTTTTCTAAAATTTCGCTTTTTCTCTAGTAAATTAAAGTTGTTTTTATTCGAAACGTCTGTTAAAAGTTAAAATTGATTAAAAGTTATTCAATGAAATTAAGCGTGATGGAGAAGAAGACATCGATAGCGCAACTGTGAGACAAGTCGCCGAGAGTAAAAAACTCGTGTTTGGTCACGTTTTGGCAATTCCGATATAGAAGTCGTGCGTACATATATAAAATGCTGGGGAAAATCCCTTTGCTTATAAATTATTACCGAACGCTTACGTATCAACCCAAACTCCCCAAAACTCTGCATAATACTACGACTCGGTTTGCCAGATGAAACTTTAAAAAAAGCCTATTAAAAAAGTCTATAGAGTACAGTACTTTTATAGGACTTACGACAAAGTTTCTCAGTGAGCTTTTATAAAATCCTTGGAAAAAACAATTATCGACGAGCCATTTTCCGGAAATATAATGAGCTTGCAAAAAAGAGCAGCTCTGGCAAGAGAGAGAGAGAGCATCAGCAACAAGTGCTCATTAATTTAGGATTATCTGGGCGAGAGATAATGCATTGCTTGTCCTACTGCCAAGGCTTAATTGCGAAGCTACGCTGTTCGTCCGTGAGAGAGCCGGCTCTTTTTTTCCCCTTTATTCGCGGCGGAAAAATAATTCCACGAGTGCGCAGCAATGCTCGTCACAGGGCACAGCGGACAAATCCGAGAAGAAGAAGGGGGATAGACGTAAAGTCGGAGGAGCGGCCTAATCGCATTACAACCCCGGCGAATTGCTCTCTTGTCGCTCCGCCTTTCTCTCCCTCTCTCGGGCTCGTTCTTCTCTATTCTTTACGAAATAAAATTGGTTCGCTCGGCCGCGGAAGCAATTCAAAGCTCGTCTAATCACTCGCCCGCCGCGGCTTCAACCTTGATTTCCTTTTTCCCCCGGCTTCTAAGAAGATTCCAGAGTTGCACTCCCACCTTCTCGGTGATATTTTTCTTTGTGTTCTTCAATAAATGAGATTTCAATTTTAGAAGGATCGTAAAGAGCTGACGTTTAATCTTGGAAAAAAAATCGGGATTGCTAATTGTAATACTACTGTTACTAGATATTATATCAAAATTTTAGCGAGGCTTGTTTTTCGCTATTTGAATAATTATAAGAAAAGCGTAGGCGTTTTCGAAAATCATAAATCATAAGGCTCATTTACTTGGAATGTAATTTAAACACGTGTCCTGAATTGAAATAAAAGATAAATTTTCAAAAGTTGAAAAACAACTTCGGCCAGCAGAACGTCTCGAGTACTGGATTGAAAAAAACATGTAACAGAATGATAAATAACATCCGATCAACGAGATTTTTTTCTCCGGAAAATTTGTAGATCACGGATTTCCAAACGACGGAATTTCCCCGTAATGCGAGCGACTTTTCGGTACATATTTTTTCGAAAAGCAGTCCTGACAATCGCCTGCCCCCCAATAACAGCTCCAGTTCGCTCCTCCAATTACATATCCTAGAACATAATTCGGGAAAATCCCCGTTCGATTTTCCAAGTGGCCCTCGTTATTTTCTAAACCAATGGAAGAGCGTTCCCACGCGCAAATTCTCTCTCGAACTCGTTACACGGCTGGCCAACCGAAGGAGACCTATATCGTTGTTATATGCGCCTAGAGTTATATGCTCGCGTACTATCGGCTTTTCCGGGCGTTCAGTTCGTATCTAATCTCGAGGCGATATAGCAGGCTACGCAGACGCACACAAGCATCCTCCCGTAGGTTATTTGCTGGCTAATTTTGAAATACGTTTGCTCGTGCCACGCGGGAAATTTCGCGCTGCTCGTTTAAATGGAAATCCTGTCCCCTAGTCTGAATATGCGTGCAATTTTTTTGCCTTAGCTTGCTTGTCGATTTTCATTTTCCAATTTTTTCTTCGCGTTGTTTTGCTCTCTCAACACGCGCCGAGATGAACTTGAAACTAACAATGCGAATGATAAGCGAATGCGCCACAGGCTTTCTCTCTCTGGATATTTAATTTTGCGATTTATATTAAAGAAGTGGAGATTCGTTAAGCTCGGACGTTTATGGCTGGCGACTTAACTAACTCCATTGCTTATTCTATTTACTCGTTGCAGGGGGGGGGGGGGCAGTCGCAATGAAGTTTTCCTAATTACCACACAAATTATTCATAATGTCCGAATGGACTTTTAGTTTTTTTTTTCACGTGTGGCTGCAGCTTTGTACTTTAGTATGATTATCGCTTTTTTTTCGTCTATTTGTAACAACAATTTTCATCGTCGAGTTGTAAAGTAGGCCCTTTAACTAGACACAAACTAGAAAACACTTAAAAGTTGCGGGAATTAATATAAAATAGATTCGAAATTATAGAACTCGGCGTAGGCGGGGGGGGGGATGATGGAACTTTAAGCTCGCCAACGGTCATCATTTCAATTTTCACCGAAAGTTGCGAATACCCATAAAGTTGCGGGGGACGCGCAAGGGCCAGCCGATTAACTCTTAAACTTTCGCAAATGAAAATTTTCCAACTCATTGTGCTCGAGCACACACACACACACACACACACGACGAAGCGCGGCAGCCAAGTCGTGAGGATCATTATTCAACGCCACTTGACGCTGACAACTAGATATTCCCAGCGATTAATAATCATAAATCGAGTAATCCTTTGAAAAATCGACGAGCAAAGTTGGATGATTTTCTGATATCGAGAGCAGCGCAAAGATATTAAACGGACAATCCACAATCGGAATTATTAATCGCGCCTCTCTATCCAAGTATCAATTCCATATAGCGAGCCTTTAGCTCTAGTCCGAAGACAGAGAGAGAGGCACTCGAGAAAAATGTTTATTAAGGCGCCGGGAAGCCAGCAAGTGACAGCTCTCTATACCGGAAGTCATTCCGTCCGCGTACTAGGGCTTATCTCTCCGGCAACCTCCTCGGCATAAATCAAGTACAGCCGTCGTCGGCCGATTGTCACGATACTTCGTTCCTTCTTTTTTTTTTTTTTTTGTTCCGACGCCGATACAAGGAGAAAGAGCCGTATACGATCGCGCACGTGTCTCAGACAGATCGTTGCTCTCGCTATTTATGTGTGGCGAGTTTAGTTGACGGACTACACCGCGAACTTCCTTTCTCTTCTTGGTCTCCTAATTTTTGCGCGTGGACAATGGGATAAAGTGCTTTTGCCGATGTATATAATGTTTATAGATATATATATTTTCGTTTCTTTTTTTCATACACGTTTCATGCCGACACGAGCGCGTCCGCTTATCTGGCCGCGCCCTGGGGATTTCTATACGGCCATCCTTCGTTTCTTCACCTCCCGGATCGTTGGGCGAATCTCGGGCGAGCTTGTAATTTTTTCTCGTTTCGCCGCTTGTAGAAAGGGCTTTATGCGCGCGCGCGGGATAAAATTGATGGCGAGCGCGCGTCGTGTTTACGACCTATGGGTGCTCCTTTTTTTTTCTTTGGTTTCTTTCCTCCTCTTAGCCTGACGTTCGCTGGATGTGATGGGGTGATAAAACGCTTTTCCGCCCTGGGGTTTATTAGTTGCGATAGTGTAGGCGGTTGGTTAATCATTTTTTTTTGGCTTCTGGTTCTGCGTTGTGAATTAAATTTGTGACGGTGACGATCGAGTATGGGAAGTTTTATACGCGTGTTTTTCATTGGAGCTTCGACCAAGTTTCTTAGCGTATTTAATTAAAATCAAGTATTGAAATTAATAAAATATTGTGATAATCGCACAACGAGAATATACACGTACTGAATAATTAACATCGCGTGGAATATCAGTATCGATACACGGAGTATACTCTCTGAGCAACAGAGCAAAGAAGCGCGTAGTGTGGGTGAAAAGTAGAGAGAGCGTGTATTAGTTCGTCCGGGGGTTAGCAGAAACATCGCCTCTGGGAGTAAAGTGATAAAGGATATAAAAAACAAGAGAGCGAATGGCTGAAATGCCGGGAAAATGGAAATGGCACGGGAGGAGAAGGGAGAATATAAAAAGAGAAGTTTCTTCGTCTCTGCTTCTGGCACGAGTCGGAGGAAAAATTTTTCGCGTAACGCACCGTCCGCTGCGGATATGTTTGTTTGCGTTTAGCCGCTGGAATATATCGTGATATAGCAGTTTTTCTTTATGTAAAGAGCCTATTCAAAAGTAATTATACTTTTTTTTTCAACCGGGGGACAATTTAAGTTTTTCTTCGTTCCGCGATTTCAAAGTTATTAAGATTAGATCTTTTAAAAGTTTTTTTCCCCTTCTCCCGGGAGTTTCTCTCTCGCGTTAAGTGATTTCGCGAAGGAAAGAGTGGGTTCGGTTCTTGCTTAAGAAAAAAAGAGAAGAAGTATACGCTCGACGGAAATAAACCAAGCTTTATTCGGAATTTTTTGCCCGGTTACACTAAAAGACCATTAATCCCGTCCGTCCTTCCAACATTCACCAAAACTCAACAAACCACGTTTTTTTTTTTTTTGCTTTTTTTCTAATCTCGAGCAGCAGTTTTCAAAAACCCAAGAAACTATCCCAATCGACGCTGGTAACCCGACTTTTTTCATAAAGCTCAGAGGGCTGGGCTATTCCCGTTACACTCGAGGAAGCATCACTAGCATATTCCGCAAACTTTTCCGCAAACCAGAGAGAGAGAGAGAGAGATGCTTCTCTCCAGAACCCTTCGCTCCTTGAAGCTTCTCTTAAGAGTCGGAAAATCACGGGTATTACGCAAGATTACGTGCGGGGACGTGCTCTCGTTCCGGAGGTAGCCTCTCCTCTAAGATTAACCCAGTGTCCCTAAAGCGCACCAGCAAAAAAAAGGTAAGTGGGTCACGCGAGAGAGCCTCACGTTTCTTTTTCTCAATTAATGGCTAGAAAGCTCACCTGATACCAAGCGAATTAGCTGGTAAAACAGCTGGGACGTCTCGATCAGATATATGTCCGAGAGAAGCTTGCGAGTGTTTTCTTATCGGAATTGATCCCCTACTGTCGCTCGTCGGCGTTGTTGTCTTTAAGGAACACTAGGAACTATGTGTTCCCTTCGATTTCGTGCAGTAGCTTATCGATCGTCAAAGAATTGTTAAAGGAAGGGGAGTGTACCTATCGAATGACGGATAAGTACATCGCTATGGGCAAAGTTTACAACTTGCTAAATGCAACGCTCTGGAGTTTAGCTATCGCAGCAATACGCAATTTTGTTAGTACGGCTATCGCCGATAAGGGGGGGGGGGATCCTCTATGCTCGTGTCTCCCTGCTTTAATGGTCTAAGGATACAGCGGGGTAAAGACGGCTTTTATAGGGCGAGTTCAAGGTTCTGGAGAAGCTATTCCGAAAATTTGAGCTGTATATATATACTTTATGGCTTCTACTCTGATTTTTGGGCTGTTTCTTTTTTCTTATTTAATACATAGACAATTATTTGTACAAAGAGGTACGATTATTTTCTGGGGTATGTGCGTTGAACGTTTGCCGAAACGTTGCCGTTATTCAAGGAATTCAGCGATATCCCGACGATCCGCACATTCTTTTACGTCCCTTTGAAAATGTCTCTCTGATGTAGTTACGCTTACGCGCTGAAAGCCTGCTGCTCAGAATCTCATAAAAGCCATGTCAAACGTAAAACTGCGTCAATGGTAGAAAGAAAAAGAAGAACGGGGAAAAAAGTATCAAAAAAGCTTTCGAATTTCTTATGGCTTTCGTATATTAAATAGCTTAATCAAAGTTTAACTTCTTTATCAATAACCGTATTGTTTTTCATACATTTTCGTGTGTGTGTGTGTGTGTAGTCACTCTTTTTTTCCGACCCCGAGAGGAAACTTTTCGCATGCGCGGCTTTATTTTTTCTTTGTGCTTTTCTTTCGGCCCACCGAGAGCTTCGTACGCATCGACCGACAATATGTGACACGAACAATAATGTCACGCTTTTTGTAAGCTGACAAAGAAGTATAAGATTTTTTTTTGCTTTTATTGCCTTTACAAGGAAATTAATTTTATTCCTTGTTATTCTAAACTAAAATCATTTTTGTGTTTCTGCTATGTGGTCTTTTTCTCTGGAAGCTCGTGTAAAAATGAAATTAACTTTCTATCGAAATTGTTATTAGGTTACGCGAAGTAAAATTCATTTTGACTACGCGCCGACTCTCTTTCTCAATTGACTTTCAAAAATATTTTTCGTTTTTTATTACAACTTTTGAAAAAATTTAATAAAAGCTAAATTAAATTTTGAAAAACTAGAGTTGTAAATGCAAAATTGAATTACATTGTTGAAAATTTGATTACCATCGACACTGATACGTCAAAAGGAATCCAGCACCAATGGTAAAAGAAAAAGCGCAATAACAAACAGCACGAAATATTTCTCGTGAAACATAATAAAAACTGCGTGCACGCGCGATAAAATGAAATAAAAATAATTTTACCCAGATGAAAAATACTTATTTTTCAAAGTCCATTATCCCCCATGAATCAAAGTTTCGTCGAACAGTATCAAGAGTGCGGAAGCCAACGAGAGCGATCCGCTTTGTCGCGCCAAGAGCAATTCGATAAGACGAAAGATGTTTTTACTTGGCCTCTCTCCCTCTCTCTCTTATGCTCGCTCGCCTGTGACCAAGCGTAAATCCATAGGCATAACTCACTTGGACCTTGGACATAAATTCAAAATAATGCCAAAACGGTAAATCCCCCACTTCCACTTCCCGTAGACAAACAGATCCCCGAAAATGACGACCCCCCACCCCTCGCCACGCGCCTGCAAGCCATAGTCGAATCAGGCCCATACATATACCCGGTATCCGTAACGTTCGGCGACGCCCAAACGCGTAGAGAAGGGGGAAGAATCGAGTGTGTGTGTGGGTGTCAGTGGTATCGGCCGGAGTAAATCAGCGGGTAGTAGAGCATCTAGCTCTTTGCGCCCCCTCCGCCAGCCGCATAACTAGGCCGCCCACACGAGAGCGGCATATTTCTCTCGGACGCTAAGCCGACTACTACGAATCGAAGGCACGAGCCGGATTGAATACAAACTTCGGTATGCGTGTTCCTTCCTTGTTCGCGCTCTTTGCCCCTATTGACTTCTTTTTACGTGCAACTCTTTTTTTTTTTGTTTGCGATTTTTGATGGCTATTGCAATTAAGTTTTTGCACTGTTTAATGGACGAATGTTGATTTGTATACTTTTGTTTTGTGTTAAAAGATCGAGATCGAGTCAGGATTTGTATATGTTACGAAAAACTGTTTGCGATTAATAATAAGAACGAATTTCGAATAACGTTTTTCAATGTTTACATCAATATATCCTTAACAAATAAAAGCATCGAACTTTAAACATTTCTTATTGGGATTGGCAGTTTTTAAATCAGACAGATAAGCTTTCTCTCGTATTGATATTTTTCAATATGTTGGCATAGAGATAAACGAGTAGAAAATTTTTCGCATATTGAAAACGATCCCTCGAAAATACTTTTGACGTGTATGACGTTTTACTTTATAAATTTTGAAAACGTTCCTTTCTATTTTTGACTTGTGTACTCTAATAAAAAGTAAAATCAAATTATATTCTAGCATAAACAAAACAGTTGGTGCATATCTTTAGTCCGATATGGACATTATGGTGACACAGTCTCAATCAACGACGATGTGGCTAAATGGCAAAAAGTTGCTTCTATAAACGCGGCTGGGTATATATGTCATTCGCGAGCAAGCGCACGTAACGGCGCAGTTTATCGCACGGACGTTTTGCACGTTCCCGAGGTGAATTCGATTTCGCGGCTCGTTGTCGGCTTCGTGTCGTTTCGTAGAGCAAAATTCGCGCGCGTCAGCTTACGTGTGGGCGAGGCGGAACTAGCGAGCGAAAAAAAATACCAGAATTATTGCATGGTTAACAAAACCGTCAAGGGAGAGAGAGAGGGACGGTATTAAGAGAGAAGTGTAGGTGTATCCTTTTTTTTCTACTCCACATCGCGAGAGAGCGCGTGCGCACGACGCGCGAGGAAATTGAAATTTTCGGGCTAAAGTGAATTATTTCGCGCGTCACGTTAACGTGGGTGAGCGCGAACGATATTTCGCCCCCGAAGGCGCGGGGGGAGCTTGCAATCGAAAACGAGCGCGCGAGCTAAACCTTATTTTACGGAGATCGACCTTAATGCAGCGGAAAACTGCGAGTTTCGCGGCATCCATTTGCCGCGATTACCGCGCGTAAACAGGTTTACTCGTGCTGCGTTTATTATCGGGTCACCGGCGGCTTACTAACACTGCTTCAACGGTTACGTTGATTTTGTTTCGTCATTTTCAAGCTCCGCTAAACAAATTTTCAATCCGTGTAAAATATAAGTTAAAAAAGACAAATTTTAGTTATCCTCAGGTTTAACATCGGTAGTGTACACTGTACGTCTTTTTACTGTCGATCCAAAAACGGCACACGTGTGACCGCACATTCTTCCGTTCGTGGAATCCGGCTGCACGTGTCCGCACGGATACGGAAGTGTTTTTTGCGGTAGAACTCTAGGATTGTGCACGCAATCCGGGAATACTTTCTCGCCCCGAGGTCTGTACACGCGCAGGCACGCCTACAGCCCGTAAATCCCGGTTTTACATACTTTGCGAACGAGCAAAAAGAGACTCGGAGATTTTCTTTAAATACACGGGGAATTTAAATGGATTACGCGGAATTTTCTGCTGAATGCTTTTGGATAATGAATTTTTTTAACAATGTTATTCTTTTTTTTATAAATCTCTTGTTGCATTTGATAATGTTATAAGTATAACTTCAGTAATAATAATAACATTCATGATTATTTGCGTCTGACCGAAAACTGCTTGTTCTACTTATTTCGCGAATTGCACGTGCGAGATATTTATTACAGCGCAGAGACTTACCTGCGGGCATGTCCACGTGACGAGGGACTTGTTCCACAGGTGGGCGAGCACGGCAGCTACATCGCAGGTGTGATAGTCCAACTGAGCGATCAGTGCCCTCGTGCTTTTCTGGCTCATGGCCTGCACGAGAGCTTCCAGACCCCACGTCCGCTCCTCGCAAGTATCTGTACAACGGAGAAATGTCCATTAAACAAAAGAAAGTATAGTAATTGTTAATTTCTCTCTTTCTCTCTCTTTCTCCGAAAGGCGAAGTTTGATTCGCGATGTTTTTCAAGCTCGATGACTAGCTTAAAAAGGAGAACGAGCTTTTCGTTAACGAAGTAAAACTTCTCACTACCAGGATCAGCGCGCTTTGAAGGATCGCTCCGTGACTTGCCAACGGCTCCAGCAATTAAGGATATAGTACAACTGGATAAGTCCCGATTATATTGCTATATAAGTTTGAAATTGAGAAACTTCCGAGCTTTGTTTTTTTTTCGTTGAGCATTTGATTTTTATCAATATTATCTCGAATAAAAAACCGAAAGCGTCTGGTTGTTTATATTTCGCTGTAAAATTTTCCAATATTTGTTAAACATCAATCTCGAATACTGAAAAAAAAATTTCACAAAACACTTCGAACTCAATTTACATAATTTTGTTTTATTTCATTTTTAGTCAAAGTGAATAGTTGAAAAGTTTAATCGAGCAATTCAAAAACTGAGGAAGTAAAAAAATTCATGGACTTTTAAACTTATAAGATACGCGCACTTGTTATCTTCTTTTTTGCGAAAAAGTTTAGCTGTTTATGTTAAAATTTCTTTTGCAATAATGATACTGTAACAAGAACGAAAAATAGGATAATGTGATGCTAGGCAATTTTACCGAGTACCTTTTAGAGCTTTGGATTTTCGCTGTTAAACCTTAGATCCAAGAGAGAAGAAAGAGTGTGACATTTTTTGCCTCGTGTTACGGAGGCGAATTCGAGCGCGGGCGTCAAAGTCGTAACTAGTTTTCGGTGGCCGGATTAGTCGCGAACTTAATTAACGGATGCTCCAGAGTGCGGGATTGGTAAATTTTGAAGCCGTGTGCTTTAAAAAAAATCTTGAGTAAATAGACATACTCGCTCGACTTAATAGAGAGGTAAAATTGTCTTTAGTAATTCAAGTTGGTTCATCGATCCCAGTTATAATTTTTTTTTTAATTTCGAATGAATTTTCCAACTTGGGCCGAGGAAGAGCAGATTAAAGCGCCAACCCTAATCGAAGAGCCGCACTTACTTTCTTCTCGGTCGTGATCTTTAGAGATCTAACCAAAGGATAATTTTATGAGGGTACGTCTGAGGCGGACTGGTAAGAATAGCGGGGCATCCGCGTGACGATTATGAAGTCGTCGGAGCGATTGTTTTGCGCCAATTAGCCTTGATGGCCGGGTGGGATTCCCCGAAGGGAGTTTAAGTGCTGCTCAAGCATCGCGTCTACTCCCTTGTCATTGGAGACTTTTAAAGCGGAATAATCTGGCTCTGTAAATCGCTGATAGAAGGGGCGTTAGGCTGCTCCGAAAGCTTTTTACTTGCTGGAATGGGGGGGCTGGATTTGAAAAGTTCGTTATTTGGATAAGCGATTGTAAAAGTAGTTACAGAATGGTACTCAAGGTCTTGGCCCTGTGAAGGGCTTGTCACTGGAGGAAGGCAAGTTACAATGTTATCGACTTTACACTTCAATCAGTTCTTCTTCGGCCAAAACTTTCGCTCTTCCTTTGCAGGCACAATTAAATTTCAAAGTTGGAATATTACGCTCTGCGAGCGAGTCTATATCTTTAGAGCTCGTTTTCAACAGACTCGCGAAATAACAGTTATTTAATACCGATAATGGATATCGTTAACAACTGTCGTTAAAAGTCATTTTAATTTTCGAAATGACCGCTATTTCCTCGCAATATATAGCGGAATATTGGCCGATTGGAAAATTAAACGAGCAATATTGAGATGCCGCATTTAATAACGAAAGTGCTACGTTAGCGTTATGTTGATGCAAGTAATGTTCAAATGTGATGCGCTGACACGGTAAAAATAATAGGTTACGTTTTACTTTGATCAAATGAAGTAAGTTGAAATTTTCTATTTTGTAAACACTAGTATCTATGTAAATTTTATAACATGGAGGATGAATATAATAAACAGTCGAGATCAAAGTTAATTTACCGTCTTTACCCCGAACTCAACTAGTACTGATATTTACAAGCATAGACGTTACATATGTCAAACGATTTCGGGATGTGTTTACTTCGAAAACCGGCCGACTGGTGTTTATGCAAATTAATCTGATGTAACCCAGCTGTTGACTGTCGTTCATCTAACCACGATTACAGTAATATTGAATCTCGTTCCTTTGCAAAGAAATTGAATATCTAATCGCGAAAGATAAAAGTGGAAGAAAAAGTCAAATTTTCATATCTATCAGGTGTTCGCTTTTATCAAAAAAAACTTTTTTTATACTTTCCGTCGTATACTTTAGTCCAAAGTCCGTCGGCTGCGAAGTGAGAAGGCGAGAATTCACAATTCGCGTCCAAAGCAGCTGCATGAAATTGCACTCGTAGGTTTGCCGGGCGCGAAGAGAATAAGGCCGAGAAATGGGGAGAGAGAGAATAAGAATACGAGGATGAAACGAAATGTTGATATATGGTAAGAACTGAGATTTTTTTTGAAAAAAAGTCGAATTACTTCTCTTTTTCTTTTTTACGATTTTCTAGTTCGAATGTTTTTGAAAAGTTTTTAAAACTTTTCTTTTTAAATTTGCCGAATCAGTTCGTTTTATTAATTTTATTTCGCGATCTTGATCAAGCATTAAAATTTCATTAGAATTGTTTGAATATTTTTAATATTATGATTTTTCAATCAAAAAACAAATAATCTTTTGACTTTATCATCTAATAATAAAAAAATGAATATATTTTCAGATTAATAAAATTTTCTTTACCCTCGAACTTATGATTAATGAGAATCTAATTAGGAAATTGATCGTGCGTAATTCAGTAGTTAATACCAAGCCTTATTAGTTTCACACGTTGAATAAGTCAATTATAAATATCGATTATGCTTACTTTTTCCCTCAAACATCATTAATACACAAAATAACAAAAATTTGCAATAAAGAAACAAAAAAGGAAAAAGACCGAGCGTCATAAAGCAACATCATAAAAATTTCGGCAACGGCCGATTATCTTGAACGATAGTCTGCGGGGACGATAAATCACGGGGCTAAAGAAAATCAAGCGTCTCCTCCTAAAGAAATTCCAGGAGCCGCGCGTCGGAACACTTAAGACATCGTCCGTCGTCAATTTCTCACTTCTTGCTGGAGCCGAGGGTCGCGAGACGCACTCCGGGAATCTCAAGCAGTAAATCACTATGAGAGGAATAGCGGGTGGTAGAAGGAAGTCTGCTGGTATATACTCACCGGCTCTTGGCAGCATGCCAACGCTGCCGCGTCCGGGCGGCAGGAGCTCGCGCAGGAGCTCGGTGCCGTTGAGCTCGGCGGCGTCGCACTGCTCGCGCAGGAACAGCACGACGCCCGGCTGCTGATGAGCGCCGGCGGCGCTGCTGCTGCTTGGATTCTGCCCGTGGACGATGAGGCGCGAGAGGCCGGAAACGAGGATAACCAGGAGCCACCGCCAGCGCTGGTGCGGCCAGCACCGGGCCATGGGCCCTGCTAGCGCTACCTCACCACCGTCTTTTCTCCCCCTGCTGCTCCTCTCCTCCTCCCAACATCCTCTCTGGCAGCAGTTCTCTCTCGTGTTCCCCTATGAGTCCGTCTTCTTTGGCAGCGGTGCAGCTAAAGGAACGACTGATTTCTCCGCCTCCTCATTGCAACGAGCTTGCTGGGATATGGGATCAGCCACTGTGCCTCCTCCTGCCTCTTCTTCTTTTTCTCCTCTTGATGCTTCCAAGTCCCGGGGATCGCTTTTAGTTTACGAATTTTTCCTTCAACTTCCTTAGACGTTGAGTGGGACGGGCTTGAGAAACTAAGGGAATTGTTCGGTCTTCCAATAGAACGGTTTCCATTTCTGACGCTGACTCTCCGGGCCTGGAGCGCTGAAAGGCGATTTTCAACGAGTCGATTACTTTGCGCTCGAGTGAAGTTGGAGTTTCGTTGGCCGGGGCCGCCGCGTCATAATCGGCTTAGACCTGTCTCGGGAGGATTCTGAAACAGTCGAGCAGTTTCGAGTAAGTTTAATTCAATATTTTCTCTCTTTATCTATATTTAATGTTTTTCATTTTTGCCATTCATTTTTAACCTTCGAAAATATGCGCTATTTATTTCGATAATTTTCTTAAAATATTTATTTCGCAGGAATATTTGCGCTATGTTTAATCCAACGATAAAAAACGCATCGCTAATTTATTTAGATAGAAAAAAAATTGAGCGTCGATAAAGCCAACGCAGCGCGCTAGAATTCAGTGGTATTTTTCAAACTAGACCGCACGCCGAGCTCCCGAAACGAATTTATCCCCCTTCCTCCCGTGTGCTCTCACGCCCACGTTACCGTCTAATCGTATTTCCGGCGTTATAGCGAGTCTACCGCCAGTGGACAAAGGCCACACGTGGACGCACCGCATAATTCAGTGGCCAGGTTGGGGGTGCTATATACCGGAAAAACGACGAGTGTGAGAGAGCCGAGATGCGTGCGAAAAAAAATGCGGCCAACCGGCTTTTCCGAAGATGAGACGATGATGGACGAGGAAAAGCCATTTGCAGCGGGGAGGTTCTTGCACGCGTAACGGGCTCCTTAATGGGCGTTAATTAGCCGTAATAAGTTGTCGCGATGAGGTCGAGTGGAGCTCGGCTTCGGCGAAGTTAAGTGCGCCAGACGGGGACTTGTCCGAGGGAATTTCGTTTTCCGAGAGCAACAGAGAAAAAGCTGCGCTGGATATTTTTTACGGGTTTTATTTTTTTGGTTTGATTTTTGCTTTCTTTCGAGAGAAAAGAAAAAAGCAATTTTACTTTTAAAGTTGGAAGGACGAATGTTACAACATGACTAATTTGCCTTTGGTTTTTCTCTCTCGTGATGCATGGCGAGCATAAACCCGACAAAAAATAACAATTAATCAGAAGTATTAGAGGTCAGCATGGAGAAAACAATGTACTCCCTTGCGGAGGACGGATTTTTTACTCTCGCGGCAACAAAGTTACACACAAATATAAAAATGAATAATTCCGCTTTTAGAAGCATTAATGGAGCGAGAAAAAAAATATGGGGGGATGAATGATACGGAATAACTCGAAAACTGTGTGGAACCCCTCCTTCCCCCATTCGGCAGAGTGTGTACGCGTGGGCGCGCGAAAATAAACAAACCAGCGCGCCAGCAGAGGCGTATTTACTCGGGTCGGAGTAGGGCTAGGGCAAAAAGGAAAAAAAAATTGCAAAGAACAAAAGTCAAGAAGAGGCTTTTACGTTTATAGTTTGCCCCGCACGCGCACAAAAGCTTTAGCAAAATGAAAGCTCGCTCTCTCGATGTAACCAATCAAATGCTCTCGCGCTGACGTATACACACGAGCCTGTGTCCCGTTTAACGCGTTTTTCGCTGTCCATATTTTCCGGAATAAAAATGGCTCATGGCGAAAATATTTGTCGAAACTAGAAAAGTCAAAGTCTGCGTCGTGGGATTTTCGAAAAAAAAAAAAAAAAATAAAATATCGCCCCCCATTCTCGCTTTGGCCCGTTAAATTGGACAAAAAAGCACTCGAGCTTTTGGCGCGCGCGTATCCTTTGTCATTTTTGCCTGTGTGACGCCAGAGTAAAACTCCGCTGCGGGCCGATCGAGCTCCCCCTCCTCTCTCTTTCGACATTTCTCTCGCGAAAAAAGCTCCTCTCGATTGGAAACGTCAGTCATGCGTGCGCGCTCGACTAGAGCTTGAAGAGGCAAAAACGCGGCCGATCTAACGCAGCACTTTAAGAAAATACACGACTATTGCATGATGTTTCCCCTTTTTTTTCCTTTTATTTTCAGCTTTTTTCCGAAACTTCAGTTTTCTGCTGAGTTTTATTACAACAATTTTCATGACGCTTCTTTGTCGGCGCGCAACTTTGTACCGTTTTCGACAAAAACACTTTATAAAGTTTTATTCTTATACGCGAATCTTCACTGCTTAATTTATAAACGATACGTTTAACCGACGAATATATTTGTTAAAAAAAGCACAGAGAATAATTGTTAAAATGACCTTCGATACGTAGCCAAAGCACATATCGTCGAAAGCTCATTCTTATCGCATAACCGTCGGCTGCCCTTAATATTCCGAAATACCCCCAGCCACAAACACTAATCGCCCAGGCCAAATCAATCGTCGTGCATTCTAGCGAAGCCGCATCGTAATCCTCGTATAAAGCGATGATGCCGCTTAAATATCGCCGAGGCTGCAGGCGCTTGCGGCAAAACGGCATTCTCGCGAGGGCTCAGCCAATCGACGGCCGCGAAATGTTTAACGCGGCCTCGGCCGGCCATGCGATCAATTATCAATTATATCGTGGCTGACCATCATCCGCGTCTCTCTCTATCTCTTCTCTTGCGCAGCTTTCTTTGTGAGCTACAGGCCAAGTGGCTCGTGAATATTCAGCGAGCGGGAAATTGCCGAGCGTCTTTTTCGACGATTCCTATAGCGGTTAATCGAATGAGTATCGGGCGCTCTCTCTCGGAGCGGGATTTCCACTTTACGGGCTTGTTAGCGATTCGCGACGAGCCGTGTCGCGAGAGAGACATTTAACGCAAGAGTTGCCGCTGCTGAATTTATTTCGTCGGGTGTAAGCCCTCATAGACTTTTTTTTGGATTGAAGTGGAAGGATATAAGCTGTAATTTAATCAATTTGTAGAGGTAAGGCTATTTCGTGTTTTATAATGTGTCTTGACGCTGCTCAATATTTACGTTTAACAATGTGACTGAAAATGGTTCTATAATCGCTCGTTAATTCATTATGCTCATACGATATTACATCATTACGTTTGGTCAATAGCGTTATTCATTTTCAGTAGTACGATCCAATTTACATCGGACCAACGCGCATTATTCAACGAGATTTAATTTTCATTGTACAAGACTATAATGTTTGTGTAAATTCATGCATAACAATCCTCGAATATTTTCATTTAATATAAATGTTCGTGTTTAAACGTTGTTATATTTTAAATAATATAAAAAGAATATTTCGCGCGTAAATCCAAAACTCGCACGACTGTGCAAAGCATTAGTCCAATAATAACAACAATAATAAAATAAACGTACATTTTCTTGCTATATTTTCGAGAGCGGTACATCACGAGAAAAAAAATTCTACAATTAATCACGAGTCGCGTAAAATCATATGGCATCAGCGCAGAGATATATGTCAGGTCGTTTGACAAGCACTTAACAATAGGTTAACCCACATTTCAACGCAAGCCAACAAAGCTCTACCCCCGGCGTATTATATATTTTTTTTTCTTCTTCTTCAGCGGTCTAGGATAAAAACAAACTTGAAAGAACTGAAAACAAAACGTCATGAACTAACGGTGTCGCTACGGACGCGCGCGTCTCTGGCATGAAAAATCATCGTATCAAAAAGCTTGCCGTTTTAGGCTCTCTCCCTTAGGCCTCTCGGCTTCTTTTTTTTTTCTTCTTCTTCGCGGTAATTGATGAGAAAAATCTCGAGACTAACTGTCACCGTAGACGCGTGTACGCACGAAAGTACAAAAGGAATTTCTTCTCACCGGGGCTTGGCAATTTATTAGGTGGTCCGAGGGAGAGAGGGGCAAAGAGCTGGTAAATGATGAGGTCTGAGTAGCGTTTGATATGGGACTCTCTTTTTTCGCTAGAGAACACGTAGAATATCGTCGTTCAAAACTTTTTTTTTTATTCCGGATGTTTATTTGTAACTGTAAAATGGAGTCTGTGAGAATAAAGCTCTGTAGCGTACACGTAATGTATCAAATGAATGTTGTTTCGTAAAAGGGTATACGTATTTAATTACGTTTCGTTCAATTAGTAATATTTTGTGACAACAATGAATATCAGTTTTTACACACATATCAACTAAAACGCCATAAAGTAAGAATTTTATGTTACTTTAATTTACGAAATGCAAATACACAATAGCAGATTCGATCTGGGCGCAGTAATAAAAATAATTGAAGACTACAAAAAATACACAAAAATCCATGCTTCCCCTCACAACTCTAGTATGTAGGGGAGGATGGGGCGAGTGTGCCGTGGGGTGAGTGTGCCAAACCCCTGTATCTTTTTACTAAAATGACCTATCGTAATGGGACTAGGGCTAAT
>JAPYYQ010002296.1:0-35202 GCA_030522585.1 Anagyrus pseudococci | reverse complement strand
TTATTTAATAGAGCACTGACTATAACGATATGGTGGGATTCTGGCCATTCCTATTCGCCTGACCATTTTTCACCATCAAATTTCCTACAGGGTTTTACAGTAATTTTTTAATGATTTAAAAAAATCATAACGACGGTGATAATGATGAAAGACTGCATACTCAAAATAATAAAATTAAAAAGTTGATGAAGCTTTTTTTGGAAGTAAAGCTCCAAATAAAGAAAGAAAATGCATTTCAAGACACAGGGTCATCTTACACTCGAGAGGCAAGAGTAAGTTGAGAGTCGAGACGCTCAAGCCTTCGCAGTTTTCACTAAAGCGAAATTTCAAGCTTAACAAGCCTATGGACTTGGCGTACACACCTTAGTTCACTCTATCTCTCGTTTTCGTTCATCTCATCACCTTTTTCGCTATATCCACTGTTTACTGAGCCTATTGTTTTTCGTTCCCTCTTTTTTTTTGTTTATGCCTCTCATATAAGCGAGTAGCCAAGAGAATGACGTTTGAGAGAAAACAGAAGCGAAGAATGATGGAAGTTTTTTCGCGTTCAAATATAGGGGGGCAATTAATTTTAAATTATTTCCTCGCTTGGTTTTTTTTTTGCCCTCTCCTGTCCCCTTCCCACCTCCGGTCAATTTGCTTAATTTACGGCTGCGCGCGCGTGAAAGACCGCTGGCAGCGGTTTGGCCGATTTTCTCCCGGATTAATGGAAATATTATCTTTTTATTAAATAAAAACGTCGCCGGGCGCCCTCTTTTTTCCCGCTAAAAATTTCAGTCGCTCGTTTTTGTGTCGAGCTAACCTACTTTTTTTTTCTGCTTTCGAGGGATGCGTTATTTAAAAGGTTATCAAATTAGTTAATAAAAGGCCTATGCGTGATCAATCTTGGAGTTTTTTTTTTAAATTCAGCCGTTTGAATTTTTAAAAAAATTAATCAAAGCTGCTTTTCTTGTCAACATTTTTGTTAATATCTTAAATATACGCAATTTCGGGCATGTTTATTAACATTCAAATGTAAGAATGTAATTAGTGCAGCTAAATTATTAACTGTAACAATTACACGTTCGGTCAGCACTTGAATATGCAAAATACCAAGTTTAACTTTCATCATTATTGAAGCTGCCATTGTGGCTTCAATAAAACAAAAGTTTATATCCTTCGGTTTGCCTTCCAACATATTCTCTATGCATTAAATGCCATACTGGCCATAGAATCTTAAAGTGGGTCAACATTGTTGGATGTACCATTGCAAATGCAAGTATCAATTTCACATTAATGGTGCAACAAACATCAGACTAGATTACGAGGATTTTAACATTTTTTTGGTATAATTTTAACAACGTTAACTAGAAATGCAAGCGTATTAAATTTTACGTACTCTTTACCGTGAATAAGCCATTGGGTTTCTCGAATTTCACCGGATAACTTTATTTTTGTACGAAAATAATTCGATAAACAAAAAATTTAACCCAAAATGTAATGAACATAAGAGACGTACTCTAAAAATTTACATTTTTAAATGCGCACCGGCGCATTTTCAAAATTAAACTTTACGAATAACGAAATGGAATTTTTCAAAATAAAATTTTAATGATTGCGCATCGATCGTAAAAACAATGAAAAATATTATCACTTACGTGCACTGTTATATATTTATAAATTGTGAGAACGTTCGAGCTTAACATTTCGTGCCTCTGATGCGTTGTTCTCTCTGTTAAATATTTCCAACAAACGTAAACAAAAGACCGAAATTTTGCAGTTGCCTTTCGTTGCAGAAACGAAGAAGAAAAAAAAATGATTGTCGCGTAAATAATAAAGCCCGTCGACGGAATGATATCCCATATGGCTTTAACATCCGCCTCTCAACAAGATTAAAGTATCCGCGCTGGAAAAAAAAATTTAGAGCGACGTTAATCCATCTACGCCGCGTATACGTCACAACAGCTTGTCTCCATCAAAACGTTATCGAAAAAAAAGTCACGAGATCGCGGAAGTATCGCAGCGTAAAATCAAATTACAACTTGTGTAAATTTAACAATCTTTACCAATAATCTGCCTTCTCGGAAGTAAAAGAATCGAGATATTCATCTAAATCCTAAACAAGTGATTCCCTGCTACTCTGCTACGTTACGCTAAGGTCAAAATAATGTTGTTGACTATTTACAGTACCTCAAGGGCAAACTTTCTCCAAAAGACCAGAGATAAATACCGTTAAATATTATCGATGGAATTTAACGTGAGTTCGCATTATGATAGGCAACAAAAGGAATTCAGGTGAGCACACATTAACAAAAAAAATGGAAAATAATTACCTTGAACGAGGGCGTTATCGAGAAGCGCCAAGAGGGCGATAACCAGTTGGGCGAGCATTGTCTCTCCGAGGATAAAAAGTTGGCAAGCACCAGCAGCAGGAGTGTCCAGGTGAGCGCGTATGTGTGTGTGCTCCGGTCGTTGAATTCAGCAGAGATCCATGGCCCCAGTGGCTTTGGCGAATCCGCAGAGCCGGCTCCGCGCGTGTTTCCAGGCCGCTTTAGCGGCGCGGAGGAGGAACGCCGGGGCCGGCCAGAGCGTATGTCCCTCGATCCTGACGATACTACAAACGCGCGCACTAGCTAAAACTCGGCTGCGCGGCCTCGTTAGGCGAGCAGCGGCAGCAGCACGGCCTCAAGGCCCTGGGGCCGTTTGGCATTACAGCAGCAGCCCCGGCGCTGCGCTATCCACGGCGCACTGCCGGACAGGCGGCCTACTCCCTCCTGCTTTATTCCCCGAACATTCAACTGGCATCTTCGTCTCTCTCTCTCTCTATCTGCACTATCCCGCCCCCTGCCAGCGCCGGCGCGACCCACCCTCCTCCCCCTCTTTCTCCTTGCACCGAACTTTCTCTCTCTCTCTCTCTTTCTCTTTCACACAAGTCAGCGGGGCACACTCGATGTATACTAAATAAACCGGAGGCTAAGATGCTCTCTCGCTGTCTTCCTCCCTCCTTCCTTCACTCTCTCTCTCTCTCTCCCTCACTTTCTGGATTATACACGGCAGCCTGGGCACTGTCGAGCTTCACTGGGCACACAGGTCACACGAGGTCCGTTGCGTCTCCTGTCCGCGCGCGCCCGCTCCCCCGGCGCACGACTATATACCCCCGTATATACGTGGTGTATTATCAATACAGCCGGCCGATTATAAATAGCCTTTTAATGCCACGCACACTTAAACTTTATCTCTCTCGCTCCAGCCTCTCTTTCTCCTCGTACACTATTCTGCTTCGCGCGGGTCACTGCATATCCCCGCCCCTCGCGACTCCGCGCGCACCACCGCAAGGCAACTTTAGTCAAGCGAGAGACGAAGCCGGGGCCGAGAAAAAGGCGAGAGCACGGCCAAGTCAAGAAAGCACAGCAGATTATTCTCTCGCATCGAGAGAAAGAGAGAGAGAGCCGCACACTCTTTTCCTCTCACTCACGGCCTATCTGCGCGCTGTGCACTCATGCTCGTTGGCAGTCGCACACTGCGACCGGCATACTGTACTTTATACCCACGAGACGAGGAGTTTTCAAAGCAGCCACATGCTCCGCGCGGATACGCTCGGCGAAGGGTACGAAGAGGGCGGACACGCGACGATCGGCGGGAGAACCGGTTGCGCGAAGTACAACGTACACTTGCCGCGGACGACGAGCGGGCCGTGGCTCGGCGCGCAATGACACTGCGGCGGGCTCGAACGTTGCCCGACCAACCGCCCAGAGCGCGCGCGCTCGACGCTGCTGCTGCCGCGGCGCGCCCGCGCACACGCGAGAGACGGCAGAGACGCGGAGGAGAGAGTGAGAACGGGGTCTGCGGGGGAGGATACACCCTCTCTCTCTCTACGCCGAGAGCTGCGACGAAGACGGAAAACTCGGCTAGGCGAACATAACGTCGTGTAAACGGCTCCATTCACCGACCTCTGCCATCCGACGTGCTCTCCCTCTCTCTCTGCACACGCTTCGCCCTGGCTCAAGGTAGTGTTTTTTCTTTTTTTTTTACGTTTCTTTCTTTTTCTCTTTCGTTTTTCCCGAAGATTATTTGGGATTTCGTTTCTAGCTGTTTTGAAATTAAAAAGTTTGAGGAAATGTTTGAAGGAGGAGGAGACTAGGTTAGTTTACCGGGGGAAGAGGTACTTCTTTTTATTTGAAAATACCAGTGGACTCTCCGAGGGGAAGTTGGAGTTGGAGGAGTCACCCGAGTGCGCTACCTGCTGGGCAGGCTGCTTTGATGTTGCGCTATCTGCGATCCTCGCAGATTCGATACTGAGCTTTGAATATCGTTTTGCTTGCGGACATTTTCTAGCCGCTTGAACTCGAAGGAGACTTGAGCTGCTCTGTAGAGAGGTTTCTCGGTCCTTTGACATTTTTAGGTTAGGTACGATCGCTTGACCTCTCGGCGCACCTTTCCCTTTTCCGAATTCGACAATCTAACCCTGTTAGAAAATAAATTATAGCCATTGATAGGTTACGTTTTGTACTCGCACGAATTCGTAGGAAGTTGTGCTATTTTGTTCAAATAACACTATACACGGCAACGGAGATCCCAGCGAATCTCGTGTACACACGCCCGCACGAATCAAACTTACATAACCAATAACTGGCAATGTCTTTATCGCGGCGGCTATTAACGTCGGCGAAGGGAAAAAGAAGGCGAAAAGCGAGGGGCAAAAAAAACGAAATTGATATCTCCGAGCGGTGTTCCAAAAGCGCTTGGCTGGCAGTCGTACTTCCCTGGCATAACGACGCGAGCGGCTTTCTCAAGAGTGGGAGAGCGTAGTGAAAGAGAGAAAGCGAGAGAAGAGAGTGGAAAGGGCAACACACTTATCGCACCGCGGGCAAGCCTCGACGTCGGCCGCGAGCTCGAGGGGGGGGGGGCAGGAGAGGGGCCGGAAAGGAGAGGGTGTGAGCTAAGAATCAGCTCGTGTAACCAAGCGCCACGGGCTTACCGCTATCTGCGTTCGCGCGCGCGCGCTTCTTCCCGCCGCATTTTCGTTCGCGTTATCAGCCGTTTTCTCGCCTTCCACCCTTGTCCGCGATCCCCTTGCCTCTCTCCCCCTCCCTCGACAGCGACGAGCATTCCAACGACTAACAAACGGGCAGAGGGCGCGCTTTCGAGAAACAATGCCGGCAGCAATTATCGTCGCGTGCCGACGCTGTGACGAGGGCCTAAGGACTTTCGTGTCGCCCTCGTTGGCCATCTCATTTGTGGGTGATGGGAGAGGTGGAGGGGGGGGGTGGACGCTTATAATTCTTCCAACTTTTTAGCCGGGCCTGCGCCGCGGCCGCATGTTTATTGCTGGAAATTATGGAAATGATGCACGCGCTCTTGGAGAGGGGGAGAGGAAAGGCCAGGAGAGACGCTCGTGGCGTTACAGACGTCTTTTTTCCTCTGTCCGACTCTCGTCGTTCTCTCTTTCGTCCTCCTTTTCCCGGGGTGTAAGTACTCCTGCAGTTCCAGCCGATAAAATCTATTCAATGAGCCAAGTTTCTTTTTTACTCCCGCGAGTTATGCTTGCTGTCGCGTGCACTCGAAAAAATCCCTGTATTATGACAGGAACTCTGAGCTCGAGAGCGGGATAGCTTGGAAAAGTACAACTTTGCGGAGCACTCGTAATTAAGGATCTCTTTACTCATCGAGAAACTTAACGAATTTTTCTTCATTTTTTTTTCATTCTTTTTATACTCTTCTACTTTTTTTTCTCTTTTTTTATAACAGTTAGTCAATTAGGTTGTGACAAAAGCTTCCTTGCAATTGAGTTTCCAAAAGAGTTTTTCTGTTCCGTTGATTTGTGCTCGAGTTTGATGACTCGAATCATTATTTTCCTTTTTTTTTTTCTTCTCTTACTTATATTTCATGATGAAAAATTGTTGTAATAAAATTTTGTTTTCAATGAAATTTAGTTATGAAAATGTGGTTAATCATTTTTTTTTCCTCAAGTTTGGAAACAATCGTATAATGTAAGCATTTGAAAACTTATAATTTCAACATTTTTTTTTCTTTAAATATTGAGATGTCGGCCGACCAAGTTTGAAATTATTCCTACATAAGAGTAGAGGACCTTCTGAATTAAATTCAAGTTTCAAGCAACATTTTTAAAAGAATAGAAATTTAAATAAACTTTTCAACGTTAATTTTTATGCTTTTAGTTTGCTCACTAGCATATCTTTAAAACGTTAAAAGCTTTTCTTTGATGTCTCTATCAGCGCTTCTAAGGCAGTACACCGGCTAATTGTAAATTGTTTAGTATATAATACCCTATTGTTAAAAACTTTCGAGAACACAGAAAAAAAGATGGAAATATTAAAACTCGTGCATTATAGTTTCAAAACAATTGAACGTATTTTTTCAACATATTTTTTACAGAAGTTAGTAATATTTTATTAAAGAAATGTAAAAACTGAAATAAAAAGCTTCTTTAAATTTAGTGTAAAAAGAATCTTTTTACGACGTTTAAATTGGATTTGTTGTACGTTTATAGATTCGCCATTCAATTTCAACATGTGCGCTCAATAGACGTAGGAATCCTATTGTTTCATTCCAGTCTGTTTGTTTTAAATAAAAACAGTTATTGCTCTTTGGCCATTTTAATTTGATAACTTAAAAAACAATCTGCAGTTTGATGATTTATACAGTCCAATTTCGAACGTATTGGTTGACTTTAGAACTATATGTACAGAGTGGTATTCTAATAACGAAGACCTAAACAACGCGATATTGTTTTATTCATCAGGTTATTTTGCAAAATTACAGAATTACGATATTACCAAATCAATGTTTTCGTAAAATCATAATAGTAAAACCATAATATTATCGGGCTTAATTATTTTTGTTATGCCAGGCTCGATTTAAATCGTTTCGTTGATGTATTATTCGAGAAAGCTTAAATTAACCACGTTTAACGTTGCAACAACTTCCTTCCTATAAGTATCTCTGGAACCGTAATTATTCCGTAAGTTATAAAATTAAACAAACAATTATCACTCGATTGAAATTCCAATGTTTCTTTAATACTTCTTCATCTTAAGAGGTCGGCTCCTAAATAAGCTTATTTATTTGCACCTCCAGATTTTTCAATGCATATCCAAACTCGTGGCCCGCGATTCGTTACGGCGAATATTATCAACAGCTTGGGATACGTCCTATACCTAACTGTCTACTTTACCTAATACCAATTTGCATTGCCAATCCAAGCAAGCCCAAGCGCCTCGAGCTAAAGGAGTAAGTGTGAAGGGATGGTGAGAAGGAGAGGAAAGGGAGGGAGAAAAAGGAAAGAGGGTCCAAGTTTGCTTTATTAAGAGAGCCACAGCTATATAAAGTATTTGAATTTGAATGTTATGTGGCTTATGGTGCTGGCAAGGCTGCGGCTCTCCGAGACGACGACGACGACGAAGTAGTATGGAAGACGGGGCCAGCAAGGAGTGAAAGAGCGTCTGGAGGGCGGGTAGGTCAGGGGTGACGGCGGCGGCAGGGGGAGGTGGGCGCAAGTGCGCGACTACGACGGAAGTTGGACCTTATTATTCTAAAAGTTTGCGGCAAACGAGTTTTCCCGAGGCAAATTAAGGCTTGTGCAGAGATGTGTGACACGCTCGTTTTCCTCGGGTAGGAGAAGAGCCGCGCGCGCGGCCGCGACTTACTGCCTCGTCTTCTCGCTCGCTATACCTTCCTCTCTCGCGGAGGAGTCTCGCTGAGCGAACGAGAGCCGCTGGAGCCGACGACGAGGGAAGAATGAAGTTTCGTCGAATTAAACTTTCTCAGTGGGCAAAGCCACGGGAACGCTTTCCTCCCCCTCCCGCCCATCACCATTCCTATTCCAGCCACCCTCTGCCCCTCTCTCTCTTTCTCCGTCTCTCTTGGCGCATATAGAAAATCTACTCGCGCTTATAAAGCAGTGCAGGCCGTTAAGCACAAGCAGCCCTGAAGAAATATACATGCGCAGCAGCACTGTCCCCCCCCTTCAACCCTCCCATACTCTCCCCTCGTGGTATTCAAAATTTCAATAATTAGTAACTCCAACGCGCTGGCCGCGAAATCAAATAAGTGCAGCTAAATGAATTTGTCAAGCAAGCTGGAGGACGTCTGGACCAGGGGGTGCCGGGAAAAAAGGACGGGGGAGAGGAAGCGATTCTCAGACTTGATAGCATGCGCGCCGGCCTAGTCTCGCAACTCGAATTTCCCCTTTGGTTCTAGGCTTTGTGTTTGTAATTGAATTATTGCTCGTTTGTCCGGTGCGCATACTTATTAAGTCTACGGGCGTATACGCGTGCGAGTGGCGGAAGGGCATGGCTGCGCCTAGAAACCCGCGACGTTTCTCTCAGCGGCTCTCTTGGCGTCTTTCCGGCTCCTTTCATTTTCCGCCAGCTGCGTATAGCAATGCGTCGTGCACTCCGCGCAGCCAGCGTCGAGGTCGTCGTCTAAGCCGCGGTGGCCTCCTTGATAACGGCTGTTGACCGCGCGGTGTGCACGTGGCTGGCCCGTCTATTCTCTCCCCTCGTGCTTTTTCTTTCGGCGTAAACTTCTTTAATGGCCCGACTTGACCCATTTGCATCCGCGAATGGAGCTGTTGCTCTGCAGTCTCCTTAACCCTCCCCTCTTTGGCCGCTCCTGAAATTATACCAAGTGAGCCGCTTACGTGTACACAACACAGCTTACCCGCTCCCACTCTCACCCTTTCTTTTTCGTCGTACTTCAGTCTCTTTGTTTGCCCGATCTGCGCCCACTCATGTGCTCTCTCTCTCTCTCACTCACTCACTTTTCTCTTTCTTTCTCTCTTTTTCTTCAGCTCCTGATTTTGCACGTGTAGGCAGGAAAAAAAAGCCGGTCACCAAGTGACAATGAGGGAGGGAGGGAGAGAGGGAGGGGAAGAGGCCGGGCGAAGCGATGGAATTTCACCTTCGGTATTCGATTGCTCTCGCGCTTGGACTGGCGTCACTTCTGCCGAATTAATCGGATCTAGTGCGGTCGGTCGAATGCGAGGCTCCATTATTCAGGGGACGCACGCGCGCGAGTGATTGATTTTCACGGGGACCCGCGCGTATGCCTGCGATCGACTATATCACAAATCGCTTTCTATCTCTTACTATACCTCTCTCTCTCTCTCTCTCTCTCACTCACTCCCTTTCACAGCCGCACAAACACGCGCGCGTAGACACTCACCCAGGACCGAAGAAAAAATTAATGGACGTGCCGAGGGGTTTCAATCGTCTTGCCGTGTGTTTTAATTTACCTTGATTTTGAGTATACGTAAATAAAAAAGGTGGATTATACGAGACGGCGAGGGTGAAGAATCGTCGGCTCACGTGCGCGTAGCGCAATAGTATACACGAAACGCCACGTGCAGCGAGTGATATGAAGCGACGTCCGCTCACACGCTGTATACCGACTCGCACACGCAATAATCTTGTTTCCCTTAAGAATCGTTATGTATTCACGAATATACGGAAAATATTTATGATTCCCAAGAATCCGGGACTTTGTTATTCTCGCGACCGATGGTAATTGCTGGGTAAGGGATTATGAAATCATTCGTGCGGGCTTGCGCTAGCGCGTAATCTGCTTCGAATAATCGTCAATGCAGCGTCGTGCGTTGCTGTGATTGCAGTAGAACTCTCGGGTGCAGAAACTTTTAATAATACTATATTCGGGTAGCGCGTTCGGAAAGTCAGTCGTACATATTTTTATTAATTTCAAGTTGTTCGAGAGTTTAGATATAACTTCCTTTCGGATGAATTTAAATTCGCAACATGATTTTCGGGCGTAGTTTAACGGACTCGAGAGTAAAATTGGCAAATTTTCCAAATCCGGTGCAATGAAATTAGGGTTTGTTAAGCGTCTTGCAATGTATCGCATATTTGGCACAAATGCACGAGCACTCTTTTTATTAATAATTCGCACGAATTCAGTTCCAAAGCAAATCGTTCGTAGGTTCAAAGCTGAATTAAAAAGAAAACAAAAGAAAAAAGAAAGCCTGGAGATATGTGGGTGGTAGAAAAACACGCGGAGTCTTCAAACGTCAAACGAAGCTTCGACTCATCAGATTTAGCCGGTACGCGCGACGTCCGTTTGTGATCTCATTTGCTTTGACATGAACAAAGAATGGTGATTTACAAACTGCGCCCGGCTAATCTAATTAACCTGGGCCGAGGGGCGGGGAGGGGGGGGGGGAGACTTGGAAAAAAGAGTATAGAGCAAAAAAGAAGGAGGGGCTTGTATTCTGAGGCCAGCGAAATCACGACGTAATTTTATTGACTGTAAAAAATAAGAGAAAAAGAAGGAAAAAGAGTATAGCTGAAAGAGAGAAAAAGAGGGAGAATTGCATGGTAGAATAGGGACCGGCAGTGATTCTACACAGGGGTGGGGGGAGCGTACGGGGGTTGGGAATGGCTTTTCCGTTGATAACAAAGTTTTAACCGACAAAGCCGTGTCGTCGCAGCGAGAGCCGGCAATGATTAAAAGAGTGCCGGGAGTAATTAGTCCAAAGACTGCGCGCACACGGCCGGTCTTCCTTCGACTCTTTTTCATCCATTAGCCCATTGGCGCTATTTTAGTTCCTCCACCCTCCCCCCGCCTCTCTCCACTCTGCTCCTTATGGCTATTTTTATTTATCTTTTTTTTTTGTTCCTTTCCACGCTTCGGTCTCCGGAGAAAAAGTTAAACGGTTCGTTATATACAGCAAACATCCGCGACGTGCGGGGAAAAGGGAGAGGCCGGCTAGCGAGGCAAAGAGTAGGAAGAAGGAAAAGAAACAGCGCGCCGAGGAGGCGAAGCTAATAAATGAGAAAAGACGGGCACGAAAGGGGTGACAGACGGAGGAAGAGGGGGGGGGGCGAGGTGAGACGATTGGCCGTCTAGTCGCGCGACACGCCAATCCCGGGCTTCCCGGCCGGAAGTTTCGCTTCTTCGTACTACGGATATTTGATTAACATTCGTTCTTTTTCCTGCTTCTCCGGCAGCAGTAGCTACTGATTTCCTCGAGGCGCATGACGACCCGCTGGCGGAGGCGTCAACTTTCCTCCCCCTCCCCCTCCTTCCCTATCTTACGCTTCGAGGACGCGCTATTTATTTTCACTCCTTCGCGCCGAGCGAAAGGTAAAAGAGCGAACGGTAGGTAGGTGTAAACACTGGCGCATAAAGTTGAGCACCACGAGAGAGAGAGAGAGAGAGAGGGAGGGAGAGAGAGAGAGAGAGGGAGGGAGAGAGAGAGAGAGACTGGTTAAATAAGAATTCTGTCCAGAGTCAGGGGCGTTTTTTTTTATGCTTGTTTATAAAGTGCGCGGGATAATCGAATTTCAAGCGGGAAAAGAGAAAAGTTCGCGCAGCTGCAGAGCAGCGATACTTCTTTGCGTTATAATAACTTGCTAATTACGGGCTTTGAAGATGCTTTTGAGAGGTTATCAGTTATTCAATTAGTTCGCGATGAAAGTTACTGTTGCTCCCTTCGCCTTTTTTTTCTTAACGTTATACTTTACTTTTATACTTGGGGAAATTATTCATTTTCAGCTGCTGTCTTATTCATACTTCCTGTTTTTTTCTTATAATCGTACTAATATTATTTTTTTACGTTACTAGTATTTGCATTAGAAAAGTGTATTTGTTGCTATACACAGTATTGAAATACTGCATATTTTAAAATTAAAAAAACATGAATTTCATACTTGTTGACAATTTGAAAGGTTAATATTATTCTAAAATTTATTTTATTTTTGATAAGTACGGGTAAAAAAGAAATGATAATACAGTTATCAACGAATTAAAGAAACTTACCACAAACATGCTGAGTCTAGTAGTAGTGCTACTGACTGTGTGCCGTTTAAGTAGAAATCTTCGCGTTTGGTCAGACACTAGCGGATGGTAAGCAGTTTTAGCTTTTTAACAATTACAACAAATTTATTGCACAATCGTGACAACACAGCTATCTGTCGAACACTAAATTGTAACTCTTATATTTCAACAAAGACTTTTGTCGAAATTAAGACTTAATTGCTTAAGAGCAATTAAGATATAAGACCTTACAACGAGCTGGTATTTCCAAGTCTCTAAGCTAGATGGTGGCACTTACCTTTTATGTGAGCATGAAGGCGTAGCGACCCACTTTTTTCTCAACTAATCGATCGTAACATAAAAAATTTTATACATTGTACAAAACACATCAAATCTTGATAGTACAGTGTTAATAGACTCGAATAAAACATACTTTTTTACTTAGCTCGATTGCAATTAAAATGGAAAATGACACTACAAATCTTAATCCTTGTTGCTTCATCGAGAAACATATGAAATAGCTTTAAATAAATTTAGTACAATGATACTGTGCTTACTGGTTGTTGAATTGAAAAAAAATAATAAAAAGGAATAAAAATAAGTTGAATTCTTTTTTAAAGACAGGAAAATTGCATTAACAAGGAATTATTGTTATGTAATGCCAAAATGATATTTTGTGTATTATGATTCTATTGTTCGAACCAAGTGAACTTTCAAAAAACAAAAATCAAATATCCGAAATGAATTATTGGAGTAAAATGAAACTCGCATAAATTTTATCTTTCCGTTTATTTCAACAATTTCATAATAACGTAATAATTGTTTCATAATAATAATATAATAATAATATTACAATGCGGCGATTGTGTTCTCACCAGTTATAACAGGGGATCATCATTCTCGTATATCAATCAACACGCGTTTATTATATGATAATGCCTCGAACAAGAGCCCAGCGTAGAAATATAACAAACGTGCTTTTTAGTTATTTTATATTTTTTTTTTCTTATTTACCTTCTTTCAATATGAATTTACTATTATTAAACTAGGCTGTTTATCGAGGCGCTACGATTTTTTTTATTCATTACTTGTTTTTTTTCTTTTTTTTTTGTTTTGTTCACCTTTATTTTCATTTAAAAGTCAAGTGAGATCGTGGCCCGCAGTCGACGAAAATCGTCGTCGTTTTCTTCAAACAGCGTCGACCAAGAAAGTACAAAAAAACGCAATAATTATTTACGTATAATCATCAATCAACTGAAGGACATATCGGTACATTATCGCCTAGTGAAATTCAAATTAAACTTTGGCACTATATGTATGTACGTTTTTTTTTCATTTTATCATTGTTTGCTCTGGTTATGCTCGTGTTTTCTTTATTTATCATTTTTTTTATTTCTTTACTTATTTCATAATCGCTATCAAGTGACAAGTCGCGTACTTGAAAAATTATCGTTCCTAGTCACGTACACACTAAATCTACTATCATCAATGTATACAATATCTACCTTGACGGTGAATTGACGCAATCTGCCGATACGACGCTCGATATTTCGTCGTCCGTAGGTGTCTGTGTTTATTTATTATTTTCATTTTTTATTCTTGTTTCTTTCATTTAGTTCACGTATTACCATAAGATTGGAGAGTGGGAAGGAGGAGGGAGAGAGGGAGGAGGAGCGGGACGGGGAATTAAAGTTTTGGAAGAGATTTTCTTTTATTATATATATGTATATTCTCATGTACAGCAGAACCTATCCGCTTTATCCTTTCCAGTCGATTCAATCGAGATCTTTGCCCATCCAAACCCTCGCTTCTACGACTGCTTTGTTTTCCGTCCAATCCTCTCGCAAATTTACAGGTAAATTTGGATCGCGCTTGAGTGCTCGAGATTGGGAGACAGAGAAAGAGAGTTGGTATAGAAAGCGAATGACTTAAGCGTATTGTAGAAACGCGACCACAGTGAAAGCTCGTCTCGTCACCACAACAACGTTTTTTTTCTTGTTTTTCACATGCGTACGCGTGTGCGTGTATGTGGATGTATACGTGTGCTCTATACCGATCCGGACGAGCGCGCACCGTAATAAGATGATTCGCTTTTAGGCTTGCTCCGCTAAAGTTCTGTCTGGCTCGTGGCAATTAAAAAGGGCGTACCGTTAAAAAAAATAAAGATTAAATCGCTGAACAACTCTATGGTATGGGATTTATACACTGCTGCGGGGCATGAACATTTTCGACGCTCACTACATCGGCCGAACATAACGATAGCGCTCTGCCGTTGCAGCCTACTGCTCTTTGCGCGCGATGGATCGTTTGGAAAAGAAAGCAGGGTGTAAAGTTGTCGGCAAACGTGCAATGCATTGCTATGTCTGCACGTAGGTGTGTGAGTCCGTGTGTAGGTGTGTGTATGTGAGCGGCGGGTTTTGTAGATCGTGTGCACAGCCGTTACGCTCCTTCGCTCAGCATCTGTCTCTGTCTCATCTCTTTGGCATCGGCTCATAGTCACCCCCATCAATCAACTGCGTGACTAATTTCCAAGCTTACAACATGTTTTTATAATGCGTTTTTCTTCTCTTTCTCTCCCTTCCCCCCCCCTCTCTCTCTCTCTCTCTCTCTCTCTTTCTCTCTCTTATTAATATTCTATCATTGTTTTGTTTTTTGGCTTGATTAATACCTACTCGATGTACATGATTCTTTACATTGCTGGAGACTCGCTGACAATCGCAAATCGTCATATCTTTAGTATTTCACATTTAATTTTACAATAACCTTCGTTTTAAACAATCGCCCGTCGTTAAATTAAGTTTCTTCTTTTTTCTTTTTTAACCAAGACGTACGTATGGCGACCATCAGCGAGTCTCCAAAACTATGTCTTATTGTGTGCCGATCTCACTTTACCTTAGCTAAAAACTCGCTCAATCGTTTTTCCCGCACGATTGTTATTAATTTTCTCTCTCTCTTTCTCTCTTCGTTTCATTTAACTTGGAGTATCCCGCGCGCATCTTTTAATTATTTATAAATTTGCTTCATTTTTTTTTCTCAACCGTTTAGTGTTTTATTCTCTTTTATTACTTCATTAAATTTTTTTTCTTTAGTTTAGTGTTTATACGAGTACGAGTTTAGCATTCAATAGTTTAAATATGTATAGATTATGTTTAGCGGTACACGTTTAATAATTTCGTTTTTTTTTCTCCTCTTTTACATTATTAATCAACGCTTTATAAGCTTTCGTCGAAAGATAGTTTAGCTTTTTATTTATGCTTTAGTTTTTGCTTCTCTTTTTGCTAGAGCGAACATTATCACTAAATTGATAATAAAGGGCAACGCGGAGCTCACAATTGTTTTTCTCGATGACGCGTTTGTCTCTCGGCTTCTCTCTCTTTCTCCCTATCTTTCGCTCTGAGGCTGCGCTGCTGTTGTCGTTAGCCTGTTGCTCGCAAAACAATAGCTCGTTTCTCGACGAAGGGTGGCAAAGGGAGGAGAGGAAAGGAAGTAGGAACAGTGTGGCTATGGGAGGGGTGGGGAGAAGAGAAAAGACGTTCACGCGATGCGTCGTTTAAACGTTGTTTTTTTAATGAAGCTCGAGAATAATAATGGAAAAGTTTAGTATGGTAATTTTGCGAAGTAATTAATTATTTGTTTAATTTTATTTAATCGTACAAGCGTATAAGATTGCGGTAAATTATAGATTACTGCTCGTCGAATGTTTCGTCTTTCGGCTTCATGCTCCTTAGTTATCCGTTCTCGATTTATTCGATCAACGATCCATCCATCAGTCTGCTGATCAAAAATTATTGATAATACAGCTTTACTTAAGTATACACATTTTGCCATTTAAAATCGTCGAGTATTTTATCTAAGCATTATCGGCAAATATCTGTCGGATGTACAAAAACTCTCGCCCGCCTTACGGAAAAACTAAACATCTCCGCTTGCTCCCTTTATAATTAGTATTTTATTTATTTATTTATTTATTTATTTCTCATTTATTTATGGATCAACAACGTATTTTTGTTGGTACGTGTATAGGTGTGTGAGTGTGAAACGTGTAAGTGTACGATGGAGCGTGTAGAAATGTGTGTTTATTGATTATTTTTATAGATTATAATTTATATCAATTTATTATTTTTTTGTTTGTTCAAACTCTTCTTCCGAAATCAGTGAAAAAAGAAACCGTAAAATTGCAAATACATATTTATAGAGACGCTTAAAAAATGTAATTTGACAAATCGGCTATACAAAAAGTCGTAATAATTAATTAGTTAAAAATGTATATTATCGGAATGATTATATTGTTTATGCTGGTTAAAATTCTTAAATGTTTATTAATAATCACTTGTAAAATAGTCGAAGTAAAAAGTAGTAAGATCCTTAGTACGCTTTTCACTGATTTTGGAGCGTCTAGAAATAGCATTCCTCATTGAAAAAATCTGAAAAATTCGCATGGAAATCGTAAACCTAGCTAGGCAACCTTTTTTTCAAACTACCGATCCTCCCTTCTTTTACTTCCTCTTACACATCTTAAACGTTATTTCTCGATTTTTTTTTAGTACAGTAATTCATCGTAATAATAATCACCGTTATCTCTCGTTCAACCCTTTCGCAAGCGTTACTCTTTGTTTTTATTTTCTTTTTCAAGATCGGATTTCGAAATTCGTGTTTGCTTCCTCGTCACGCATTACATTTCAACTACTTATTATGTGTGTTAAATGAATTTTCATTCAATTTATTAATTATCATAATAGAAATTTTTTAATGTATTATTTATCGTAGTTATATTTTTTTTCATTTATCCCTTTAACATCATTTAACAATTTTTTTTTGTTTCATCGTCTTAATTAGCTCGCAAACTTTAATACTTATTTAAGAGTTAACGTGATTGGTTGTCGCGTCTGCAAATTGCTGAAGCCGCGCGAGCGCGCGCCACGTAAAAGTCTCTCTCGTGTTAGTTCGTATATCGGTAAACAAGTTATTATTATTATTATTTTTAATTCTTTAAATGCTGGCTCCTCGTCGAGGCGACACTGACGAGGCGACTCGAGGACCGTTGACCGCGCGAGGCTTCTACCTTGAGTGTAAACATACATACATACATACATAGAGATATGTACATACATAGACTTAAAGTAGAAGTAAAAACGAACTTGCGACGCGCG
The DNA here is from genome assembly GCA_030522585.1 of Anagyrus pseudococci. Taxonomy (NCBI): domain Eukaryota; kingdom Metazoa; phylum Arthropoda; class Insecta; order Hymenoptera; family Encyrtidae; genus Anagyrus; species Anagyrus pseudococci. The sequence continues at coordinate 18,283 of JAPYYQ010002296.1, read as the reverse complement.
TAACTTCCACCTCGCGCGAATAACTCCTCGAGTCATTTGCGATTGTTGATTATACATTAAAATTTAGAAAAAAGCATCTTAACGTAGATTTTGATTTCAACTTGTTACATTTATAAAACTTTTTTTTTACTTACTTTAAAACACACACATTGACAATTCAACGATTACAATAGAAGATTCGAATAGGTAACATAACCATTATAATTCATGTCTTACAAACGATAATTATTTAATTCCAATAGTTACTCTGAAAAAAGGACCGTTTACTTCGTAACATGCTTTTATTTTTCATCGGTTTTATTTTATGAACAGATGCGCACGATTGACGCAGATCTGCGACGTATTTATTCCCATTACGTACTTTGCCCCTAACGACCGACGAGGGCTGCTTGCGCATCTCGGTGCTCGCGTGTTTTTTTTATTTTTCTTTCTTATTTTTTATTATTATTTTATTTTATTTTTTTGTAATTTTTCATTTATTTTTCTCTGTCGCTTTTCTTTCCGTTATAAGAAATTCAATTGCACAAGTTGCCAGAAACGTTTTTTTTCATCCTTGTTTATTAAATATTTTTGTTTTTTTCGTCTTATATAATTTTTCATTGTGATTTTCCGACGCTACTTCTGGCAACTACGTACCTACGAGTTTTCGTATTATTTTCCCCGTAATTTTCCTGGAAGTGTACATTACTTACGAAGAGGAAGAGGAGGAAGAAAACTTGAACTTTCGCGCGATGCTAAACTGCTGATTCGGTTGTGAATTTATAGTCTGGAATTTGCGAACAATTGCGCTTAATTTAATATCTCTCAAGCGATAATTAAATTAGAGATTCGTTAGCGAAGCTTGTGTCGTTAATTAATTATCAGCGAATATTCATAGACATATAGAAAAATCAACGCGATCATGCACACGTTTAAATTTTCTTATATATCCCTTTTTTATATCAACGATGATTAATTGGCGCGGTAACGTAAAAAGCACAAACGTCACGTGAGGTAAAAAATAATTATTGCAAATTTGTATTGTCGCTCGGAAATAACGCTAATTGATTATCAAAGAGCCCTTTTCGAATGACCTCGAAAATATTGTTATTATTTCCTTACGATGATACGATTAATTACGTATGATCATAAAAACTTCGCATACAAGAGACGATTGCTTGCTTAGCCTATGGTTCTGTTTATTTAATTATTATTTTTTTTTTATTTTTGTTGAAGAGAGAATCGTGATTCATAATACGAGCTATGTATATGTACCTGTGTTTATGTATAATATGTATAGAGATTTTCCAGTTTCTTTTAATTATTTTATATTATTATTATTATTTATTATTATTATTATTATTATTATTATTATTATTATTATTACGTATATAAGTCATATCGTCGTATTTAATCGAAATTATCGTCATCGCCGTCGTTGCCGCGGTGAAACGATCGCCGCGTTTATAATCGTAGTATAAATCCTATTCTCTCTTACGCTCGTTGATGACTTTTTTCCGCTTTTACTCGCCTCAAGCGGCTTCCCCTATTGTTCGTAATCGTTCATTACGAATCACGTCCTCCTATACTTTATTAATGTATATATGAATACTCTAATGATATTTAAATATGTAAGAATTAATAAAATTCACTGGCATATTTGAATCACCTTGGCAGTTCATATTATTTTTTTTTCTTTTTTTTGTTTGTTTTGTTATTCGAGAAAGTTTACATATTTCATGTGTGCGCTTTAATGCTCCTTCCAGATTGCGTTGATCTTGACCCTCATTTTTTTTGGCATTTATTTAATTTTTTTTGGTTTTAATTATTTATTTATTTTTATCTATGTTTGTGTGCACGCGTGAGTCTGCAGCGTTTTCTCCTCTACTTAATTCCACCTTGTTGTCTTTGTTATGCGTTTATGTCTCGTTTCGCATCGGGCAACGCTCTTGCAATAATCCTCTTTCAATTCGAAATTTTTAGTTTAAAAAATTTTCATTTATCTAGTTTACGTTTCGATTCGTAAAATTTTTAACGCGGTCGCCTTTCGTACCGTTATGTTTATAAATTTTTCAAACGCATTCGGACTGCCGATTATTCGGTACATATCAAACTGAACCAATCCACTTGAAAAACACGCCCTTTCATTTTTCCAATGATTTAGTTACTGAATTTTCGTCTCTTAAACAAAACGTTGGCTTCTTAACGTCGCTAAGGCTGCGTTGTGCATTACAATTTAAAGCTTAATACAATAGGAATGAAAATAATAAAGCGATAATAGTCCATGCCGATTTGCCCGTTTGTGAAAAACGCAAAGCTACATCGTACCGAAAAGTTCGCTTTCCCCTCGAGTGCTGCTGGTATTGCTTAATTACGCTGATCTCTCCGCTGTTATTGACCCATCGTCGAAATTCTTTCGTGCGTTTTCGTCCTCTTGGTGATTTACGGCCAATTGTGCTCTTCCTCTTCTGCGTCATTGTAATTCAGCTTCGCTATATCAAATCGTTTTTTTATTCTTTTTTGGTTTTTGTTTTAATATATGCTTGTATGTATGCGTGTGTGTTATTGAAGTGTTACGTTTTGTGCTTCGTATTCGTTTATAGCGTTTAAAACCAGACCCGCCGGGGCCATTGGCCGAGCGAGTCGAAAATATTCAAAGCAATAATCATCGATCGTGATTTATCAACGAAAAGCGACATTAGTTTGGCTCCCCTATTAGTAGTTGAACAGTAGCAACAAGAGCGTCGGCAGCAGCGGCGGTAGCGGCAGCAGCTTGGATGCGTATCCTGGCAGATGAGTACCGCGGCTTTGACTTTGTCTTCGTCGTCGTCGTCATCGTCGTCATCATCGCCGTCGTCGTCGTCGGTGGCAACGGCGATTCTGGCGGTGCACTTTCTGCGTCCACGTCTTCGTACCTTTCCTCCAAGGAGGCTTGAAAATCACGTGACAATGATGTGCGGCGCCGAGCAGAGGACGGTGATGGTGGCAATTATCGTGAACAGAGTAAAAACGATTAGGCACAATCTATCAATCACCATCGCTGCGAATTTCCAATCGTTGGTAATCTTCGTCTGTACGTCGTTGTCCTTCAATTGATCCGTGATTATCTGCAACGACAAAATATCACGCTCGATTTTCGCTTTTCTCTATCTCTACCTCTATAGTGTGTGTTTTTTTTCTCTTTGGCAATGACCTGATAAGCTTTTTCGCTATTGTTCCGGCTAAATAATAAAAGCGTAAATCTTTAATCCCCTTAGTTTTTGCCGTAATATTTCACGCTCGGGCAGGGATGAAAAAAAAAAGAGAGAGAACGGTCAGAAGCGAATGAAAGCTCGTTTTTCGAAATTTCATGCTATTCAATTTAATACAGAGACATCCGGAGAATTAAACTTATGCTGGGGGTTACAAAAGTTGGAATGGCCCCAAAAATCGAATATATTATTTCTCCTTTTTCAAGGATATCTGGACCCGATAAAAGTTTTAACCTACAAAATAAATCGGTATGCCCCGAATGATTGAAATAATACATTTAAATAAACTTTCGAAAAGGGGGGGGGGGGGATGAAACGCGATGTTTCGACAAGTCTGTCCCCGACTTTGCTGAAACTCTGAAAAACGTAATTTTGAAAATTAACCAGCGCATCTTTGATCCTATTTCCGTCCGCATCTCCTGCTCAATCTAATAGAATATTCACTTGATTAAAAAACGAATGCAATATCTGTCGACGGATATGTACAACGTGTAAATTGCATTGCTGGAAAGTATCCAAAAACAATATACCGCTGATTCTGATCTGCGATAAATTGGATTCAGTCCAAGAGGCTATTACGACAAATTAAATATTAACCGACGGAATCGGGATGAGCTTAGCAGGCTACCAAATTAACATGACACTAATCACTCGATCCCGATCATCAAACATCATCACGCCGGAGCGGCCCGCACTCGGAGCAGAGCCATCTAATCATGGAAAAAATTTAATTTTCCGCACGCGGCAAATTAACTCGCGTTGACCTCATCTTCTCCACCCGCTGCGCAGCAGCCCCGCCTCCCTTTTCCTTTGCCATTCGCATCCCAGTCTGAAAAATAACGCTACTCGGCGCGAAACACAAGTGCAGCGCAAACTTCAAAACTTTGATGCTTTGTTCCGCTGACTCGCGCGGAAAATGACTGGGGGTGCACGGCGAGAGGCCAGGGGTACAGGGAAAATGGCGCGGGGAGGAGGGGGGCTAGGGAGTTCCTTGCGAATGTTTGTGCAGGGTTATTAGTCTCGCATTTGCCAAGTCAAACACACTCGAAAAACTCGGGGATTCGCGGAAAGCTTAGGGGTCGTATTAAACGCGGCTCTCTCTCATACTGTGGCGGTGGGCCTTAGTCGCGTCTCTCTCTCTCTCTCTCTCTCTCTCTCTCTCTCTCTCTCTCTTATTGCGATTAGAAAGAAACGCGAATTGAGGACGGAAATTGAATGAATTTGAAAAACGTTTTTCCTGAGGCGCAGCAATGTGACTCGAGTGCTCGGCTGACTTTTTTATTAAAACCCTGCCAGGAAATTCGATGAAGAAGTTGAGATAGCGCGGCCGAGAGGGAGAGAGGGGACCGAACGAAAAGGGGATTGTTATTGCAACGGAGGATTAAAAGATTTGACGGTAGGCCAAGCCTCGCCTATTGGCCATTACAACAACACGGCAACAGCAGGCCCTTGCTGTATAACGTAGCGCCGAATTTGATTGGGATAGAGAGAGAGAGAGAGAGAGAGAGAGAGAGAGAGACGGATAAAGAGGGACGGGACGTATTATTGGATAGCTCGAAAATGGAACAGAAATGTCTATACGTCAGATCCCGCGCTGCGGCTATTGGAATCCGCATAACGGAGAGCGACCGATACACTCACCAGTCCCTGATTACATTCAATTTCATATTACAACGAACAATGTCGTCTGCCAATTTAAATATAGTACACACACACACACATACGAATGTGGACCGTGGATGCGTGGTCGCGGTGGAGCTGGGAGAAGGGGAAGGGGGTAGATGGCGAAACGAACGTAAAATTAGACCGAAGCAAAGCTGCGGGAGGAAACGGCCAGAGACGGGGGGGGGGGGGGATATAGGAGGAGAAATCCGGTTCTTCCGTTCCACGGCGAATTTCCACGAATCCCGCAGAGCTTGTGTTTGCGGGTCACATTTTAATAATTAATAGATTTCGCGCACACGTCCTCGCTGCCGCGCTTCTACTGCGCTGCTGCTCGAAAACTTTCAATTGAAGGCCTGATTATGTAAACGTTAGGCTGCCGCCAACGGCTTTATCCTCACCCCCCCCCCCTTCCCCCGCCCGCCCACCACACATCGACCCCTCCCACCTGCCCTCCAAACCCTTGCCGAAATCGGGGTCGCGAAAGCTCGTCTAAGCGCAAGCCAGGGCCATTTGCGCACATCCAAAATCGAAGCAGCCGTACGTGGGCGCGTGTGTGTGTATGTGTGTGGGCGTGAGTGTGGACGTACGCGCGCTCATGCTTGTGTGCATAGCGGATTATAAAATTATGAGAGGCTCTCGCGCGGATTGAGCGCGTCACGTTTAGATTGGCCGATTGGCTGGAAAGTGGACGGTCCAGCGACAGTTATGTAGAGTTACGCTTAGATTTAGCCCCTCGCCGCCTCCCCCGCTTGCTCCTTTCACTTTCACGACCAATCCGCCTGTGTGTTTTGCTCGACCTGTCGAATTTCAGCGTGTATGTTTGGAAGGTAATCACAGCTTTGATAATGGCTCGATTTACTTTTCTTTTTTTATAATATCCTGGTTTACGTTTGAATCTACGTTATCTACGTTTAAAGGAATGAGTGAATAGATTTGTTGCGATAGATTTACATAATTAAAATTTTGGTTTAAAAAAAATTCCGTTGGACCAAAAAAAAACAAAAAAATAAAGAATGTTCATACAAGTATTATCAACGATTACAAAGCTGATAAGGTGAATCATTCGAATAGATCACGTCGTGTACGAAATGAATGACCGACCTAGCAAAAGTTTAAAAGCAATTCCTTTCTTTTTTTACTTAACGAACACATCATAAATCCAGCACAAGACACGCAGATTAACTCATCTCGAATCGTCTTTTTAAAAATTTAAATTAGAGATTATTCCGGCTTTACAAGAGTGTGCGTCCGACTTTGAACAAAAGAATAAGCTTAAGCGCAAGTAGAATACAAAAAGAAAAGAAAAAAAATTCTTCAGCGGGAAATAAATCTTTTCGATATAAATCCCCCGACACTCGAATCTACGAGACCTCCTCGCGAATACGAAACGTTCTCAACTTTCTGCCGATGCTTTCACATACATTATTATTTCGGCTTGTAATAAAATCTACAAAATTCTTAATCCACCGGACGGAAAAGCTTATCCGTGCGAATCCGTACTTTAATCGGCGAGCAGCAAATAAGAATGCGAAGACGATTATATCTCACCTTGATTTCCTTGAGGATGAGTATGAGCTCGTATCTCGCGCAGAAGCAGGCGCTCTGTAGGATCGTCTCGACCTGGGGTCCGGCCGTGGGATCGACCGGATGAGCGTGATGGTGGGGCGTGTGACCGAGCTGGTGTCCCGTCGGCGGCGGTGGCGGCGGGTAATGCTGATGATGGGGCGTCGGGGTCGCCGTGTGCGGGTGATGATGGTGGTGGGGCGTCGCGTGCACGTGGCCGTGGTGGTGCGGACCCGGTGTACTGTACACGTTGTTCAGCAGGTTGTTGTGAGACGCCAGCGCGTTGTCCTCCAAGTCGAGCACGTTCGCCAGCAGGGACTTGCTCGAGCGCTGAGGCAGCTCCAGGTCGCCGTACTGCTTGCTTTGACCTGAGCACGATTATCCTCCGGTTATAACTCGTGGAAAAATTAATAATATCGCGAGCTTTACGTCGATGTGCTTATTCAATTCATGTTCGATTTCGTATTGAAATCGAGGCCTTTTTTTTATAAAAATAAAGAAGGAAAGAAAACGGGTGTAGCTTGCGCGTTATACGTTCCGTTAGTTTTGGGGTCGATCGTTTGAATTTTTAAAATAAATTTTAAAGTCGATTGCTTTACAATTGAAAAGCAATTTTCGGCAAATCGATTTCTCATGGCCCGTTTGAAATCATTTGCTCGTATTACTATCGATAGTTCTTTTCGGTTTAATTTAAATAATTACATGATTGCTTGAAAATCGGTTTTCGATTAGTACAGCCTTAAGTAGCCCAATACCAAAGCCAAGCCAAGAGTATGTACACTTGAAAAAGTAGATCATTAGCCGAGGTTAATTCGCTAAAATATTTAATGAAGCCCGAATTCAAGGTTTTTTTTATTCGGCTACGTACTTTGAATTTTACTTTTATTGATTTTTTCCCTTTTAAATGCATTACCTCTGTCTTTGACTGTTGGCACGCTTTTCCTTTCGAGAAGATTTTCTTTTGAAGTTGGCAAAGAAATAAGTAAGAAAATTTTCATAAATCCGATTGTAGTTTTGAATCTCGTTTCTTTTTTTTTTCGCCAACTTAACTCGGCCCGAGAGATTTTATTCGAAATTCTACTAAAAATCGACTAGTGATTTGATCTCTAAATTCAAGGTATCGATAGAAATTCCGCTAAAAGATATAGGGGTTTAAACGGGAGGGAGAATCTATCGGTCCTTTCATCGCTCACGAACAGATACGGGTTGTGTTTTATGTACGTGTATATATACGTATAGAGACGGCGGAGGGTTATCCAGTAATTCGAGAAATCCATTAGACCTTCGTTCATTTATCTCATTCAGCGACTTAAAATAGCCATTGCCGAATCAAAACTTGAATCTCTATTTTCTTATTTAGATTAAATGGGACGACCGCACAATGAAACGCCCCTATCTTAAATTGATTTGTCCGTTTGCTGTTTCTCCATCAAACATCGAGATAAAGAAATTCTACGATTTATTCGTTGAGCCTTTCGAATAAGACGAAGCGGTAATATGGGAAAAAGTTCGATTATTGTTTTGCTCGTGTCAAGTCGTTAATTATTGTAACGGCATACCTGTCACCGGCGAAGGTTTTTGAGACTTTTGCATAGGATCATCCTCATCTTCGGGCATTGGCCTTGACATTCGCAGTATACAAGGCAGCCAATCTAGGAAGACGACTCTCACCTGTAATAACATTCAAAATTAACAAGTCAAACGTCTGTTGTTACAAAGGGCAAACTAATTTCGAGTAACTTTCGAGGCTGAACAACATACCCAATCGGACATCACGTGGGTGTCGGAGTTACGATGATGATAATTCAATATAAGAATTGTGCTGACCACACTGCTGGCCACCATGAACATTATACAATTGAAGTACGTCCCTTTAAACGAAGCATTAATTTGTTAATCAATACATAGGTAGACGCACTGCCAATTAAGTGCCGCCCTACAAACCCTTTCCCGTTCTAATTTTAATTACAGTCGCTCTCAATCAAATGAAATATTTTTAATTACTATATACGACTACAGATAAATATAGAAATATAGCGCACTGACCGCTGGCATTCGTATATAACTGTTATTTTATTTGCGCCTAATTTCAGCGGTAATTGAATGACAATATACCAATAAATTCTTGTGCCAGGCTCAAATAATATTGAGCAAATATTTGAAAAGTTATCGAATTATCGGGCTTTCAATTAAAATTGCCAAATATATGTGTACGTATGGGGCGTCGAGTTCGCTTAGTCGACCAGGTCATTTTCACGCGAGCGTGCGTTTATACCTTACCTAAAAGCGGTACGGCATCGGAGGTCGCAGGCATCGTTTCTGCCACCATATTAAGGAACACCGTGAGAGACAAAAGGATAGTCACTCCTGCAAGTCAAAATACGACGATAAATTGAGCGTGAATATAAACATGGGAAAACGGGAAAAATAATGGGATGGAAAGGAAGATGGTGTGGGCGGTTGGGGGAGGAAGGACTTGATGGAAAGTAGTTAATCTTCGGTGCGGCGAGTAAATAAATAGTGTAATTCACCTAGAGAGAGTTTTTCGCCGGAATCCGGTGGCAATGTGAAACCCAGTACCGCCATACTAGCGATCAAGACGCACGGCACAATGAGATTAAAGAAGTAATAAAGCGTACGTCTTCTTATTATAACGACGAACGTGATATCAATATACGGCTCCGGGCAACAATTGTAATAAATTTCATTCCTCTTTCCCGGCACACCTGCGAACATAATGGACATTTATTTGGGGCTTTACTTGCTGATTAGGGACGTATATATATATTTTTACAAAGCGACAGAGGGGAAAATAAACAAGCGTAACGCACGATCAACCAATTTATGCGTGACAAGGAAATATACTTTTTTTCTCGTTTATGCGAGGAAAGGAACGAGCATACCATAATTACTGCTTGAGATAATCGTAAGGCCGGTTTTATTGGTCTTTTTAGTTTCTCAGTAGTTTGGCTTGATCTATTGATACGTCCGAATTAGAGTGTGGAAAATAAAGTCTGGATTATTATAATTTTTTTTTTTTTTTTAATCAAACTAATAATACGAAATCGTAACGTTTTTATTCGGCCGCAAAAGATTCATCAAGGGTTGATCTGCATTTCAGTCGAATTCAAATTAAATCGCACAAACTGTATTTATCGACAAAGCGTTAATTAAATCCGCCCCGTAGACCTTCAATCGGCTTGAAAAAGAGTTTATGCGTCCTCTTTGCTTTCTTATTAATTCAAGTCTCATATCTAGGTTTTAATTACTCGACTACTCTCGCGGCTCCGTTCGAGTCTTAAAAGTTTCAATTGAAATACAAGGGGACTCTGACGTTCCGCTTTGTTTATCCCTTGCCTTTCCATTGTCGTCCATTAAAACCGCTCAATAATAATCATCGTATGCCCTTAATAAATTATGAAAACTCAAGAGTTTCGATTAAAATAAACGTGTATACGTGTGATATGAACTCCGTTTCTTCATAAAGCGAAGAAACGTCACGGGATCGTAATAAGCGACGGGTAGAATCCAGCTTTAATCGAGTTGGTTACTTTACCTAAAAGATCCCACTCGCCGTTCGTAATAAAGCTGCTAACATCGCCTCCCGACTCATCCTGCAGCTGAAGATCCAGCTGTTGTGTCGAGAGCACACGCCAGCAGCAGCAGCGAGAGCGAGAAAGTAAAACAATGCACTTAATTAAAAACTCAGTCTGGCGTCTTATTTAAGTGTGGCGCTCGCGCAATATAACGCTTGCTTCTTAAATTTACCTCAAATGAGATTTCACTTCTAAAGCTAAGCGCGAGTTGTGCTCAATTAAAATGCGTTTATTCGTTATTTATTTGCTTCACTTTTTCATTTTTGTCATACAATATTATTTTTCAATCGACAAGTATATGCATATAAAGATAAAACTTGCTGCGCCAAAGTTAAAGCACCAAGCGCGCACAATGTAAATTCGAAGGGGAGAGCAAGTGCGAACGTACAACTCGAGCAATTATCAAGTCTCTCGCGTGAACCTCGGCAAACATTATCGATTCGAGTAAATAATTCGAGGTGGTCGATTGACCAAGCCTCACCCCCCCGACCTCAGCCGGGGGGGCGGGGGGAGACCGCGCGATAAGTAATGAAATTGCGGCTGGCGCTTTCTCACCTGAAAGCCGTCGTAAGTCCAAGAGCCGAACTTCATTTCGCAGCGCTGGTCGTCGAAGGGAAACCAGGTGATGTCGATCTTGCATGTGCTCTTGAAAATTCCCGGCGGCACGTACAGACACGTGCCGTTCTCCTTGACCACGACGTTCGTCGGATAGGTGCCGTCGAAGCCCTCGTCCGCGCTGTGGACAGTAAAAACAAACCTCTGCGTCAGAGAAGCCGAGAGAAACAGCAAGAGAGAGAGTGAGAGAGAGAGAGAGCAATAGAGCGTATGTGTGTGGGCTGGTACGTTGATTGGCCGACCCTGATTGCGCGGTTTCTCGCGCGAGAGCCAGTACACGCTCCAGCCGCGAGAGCTAACTAACTCTGATTCATTTTGCGGTGGCTTTGCCACGATTTTTAAGCTCGTCACGTCCGACCTCCACCCCAGCCACCTACCCAACACCTCAAACTTTCACGATTTTCTCGCTTTGTTCTTCTGGTAAATTGATAAAAATTTTGACGCTAAGATGCCCCTCCACCTTTTTTTTATATATTTTTTATTCCGTTTCTCTTCTTCCTTCCTCTTTTAATCGAATTATTTTATAGCTGCATTCTGTATTCTAATAATCAACGAGAATTTCTCGACACTTATTTATATACTCTTTTTTTGCCTTTTATTTCAGGTGGAATTTTCGAAAAATTCGAAGCAACGCTCTGAGAATTATAAAACGCCGGCCTCAAATATAAAAGTGAGTAAACATAAATTTTTGCCGGGGCCTTAATTGCTCGAAAATTAACGACCCTCCCCCAAATGTAAAATGAAATGCACTTTAATGCGATGAATTTTAATGTAACGCAAAAGAATAACTTTTAACGACTGTATATATGTATACGGAGCAGAATGGGAAAGGAAGAGAGAGAGAGAGAGAGAGAGAGAGAGAGAGAGAGAGAGAGCGTATAACCGAGGGGTTAAAGTTAACAATCCTCTTATCTGGCACTTGCAGAAGATTTTTCAAAAAGAAATCTTCCGAAATTTCTTTTACGCGCTTTTGGCCGAGTACACATTCCGTCAATGAAAATTCTTAATAAACGAGCCAGACGCGTGGCCATCTGCCGTGCCGTAAAGCTGGTAAAGCAGCAGATCGGTATAGAGGGGCGAGCGAGAAGCGCGCAATTTCAGCTCCTGAAAAATGTCGAAGCACAGCCTCGGACGCTCTTTTATTTATCGCGAAATTTACAGTTTTTCCAGGAGCTAAGGCAGCTATTAAAAAGTCAGGCGCACGGAGAAAGAGAGAGAGAGAGAGAGAGACAGAGTACGTCCCAAGCGCAATCCCGCGCGCGTGCAGGCAGAGTCGCTCCGGCGTGAAAAATTAATCGTTGTAGCTCGGTGCAGACCGGTGTACAGGGCGGGGGGGGGGAGAGGCTAGAGTACGGGGGGTGGCTTGGTCGCTTCCGTTCTCGAAAACGAATCGCCGCGATTTGTAATAATAATCGTAAGGTATACAATAAAGCCCCGGGGCTTTATTAAAGTCCGCGAGCGAGATAAGCGTGAGAAGTCATTTGGAAGGCTGCTGCTGCAGCAGCAGTAGTGCAGTAATTAATCGCGGCGAGAAAGAGAGAGAGGCCGAGGCAAAACTCTTTATTAAACTTTTCCAGACAATTACACGCCTTGGCCCTTCCATCCCCCCACCCTTTCGCCTCGTTCACTCTAACAGCGGATGGAAAGTGATTTCTCTTACTCGCTGCGCTTATACTTTTTGCCCTCTTCCCCCCTCCCCTCGACCCTCCAAACCTTGCCGATTACGCCAGTGGGAAAATCTACTTAAGGATATTCCCTGGTACACTCGCTCGTGGCTGGGCAGTCGCGCGTTTTGTTTCGCGCGCTCCTTTTACCCAGAGAGCGAGAGCACGCGGCCGAGAGAATCCCTACTTTTGCCTTCCCTGCAAACTTTTGTCCTCTCCCCTCCAAGCTTACTCCCTAATTCCTTCGCCCATAGCCTTTTAGGAGCTTATTCAGAATCAGCTGATGAGATCGGATGGAGGATAAGCGAGAAAGCGAGAGAGAGAGAGAGAGAGAGAGTATTAAAGGAAAAGTGGGAAAAGTTTTTCGGAGGATTCAAGGCGATGAGCACGTCGTTATTTCACTTGTTTATATCTCCCGCGAGGTCTTTGTCGTTCGAGTGAAAGATCATTGGGAAATTTTTGTGTACGCCCTCGCGATATCCGTCCTTGCTGTACACATTCGTATGTTATTATAATTATATAGCGTTTGCAATTTTGCGCTGTAATATTAATTAATCGATACCTTACGAAACAATGCGGAACTTTGGATTGTTGAACATATAACAATCGAAACGACTGTGTGTTACTATTGAATTTCGGCGGTCAATCGAAATTTCAACTGTAAGTCGTTACGAAATTGAATAACAAATGAAATGAAAAGGAGAAGAAAGACCGGATAAAAAGAAATCTACATAGATCTGAAGAAATAGGTAAATAAATTCGAAAAATAATTTGATAAACAATACAAAGTCAGGGCGTGGGCCGGGCTACATGAAAAAAGAAAGAGTCTATCTCGTGCTGGCTAGCCAATGGTTCGCACACAGTCGTATACAGCCACTCTCGGCGTACATGCGCACGCTATAACCCGCCGTTTTTCACGCCAGCGCAATTTAATCGGGCGATACACAAGACAGCCGTTTCGTTATACCCTCAAGCCCGCAGAATCGGATAAAACGATTGTACGAGCACGTCGGCTCCTTACACGTCCCTCGGGAACAAGAACGGAAAACGCGAAGTTACGTTTGTCACACTCCGACGGTTATAAATCGGAGCTGGTGGTAGTGACGCAGGCAAGGAGGGGGGGGGGAGGAGAGAGGGTACATAGGGTTCGGGGGGGGGGGCTTGAAATTTTCGCTCGGGCCGTAAAATTCGCCAAGTCGGCGCACGTCTGCAGGAGCAGCTGGATAGCCGGCAGTGCGACGTACGGCACACATACTCGCCCGCCGCACTGCGCCGTCTCGTCTACGCGCTCTTTCTCTCTCTCTTCCAAGCAGCGGAGTAAAACAATTTCGCGCACAGCCGGTCGAACGGCCGCTGCGATGATCGCGTGATATCGAGTTAGCCCCTCGATTCTATAACGCCCTTCTCGTGGCAATTCGTTTACTTCCTTTTTCTTCCCCCCCCCCCCAACCTCCAGTCCCTTCCTCCCTCTCATTCCTCCCGCAGTCGTTTCAGCCAACCGCCACTCCCGTTCTTTTTACATTTTTTCTTACTATTTTTTGCCCAACCGCTGGGATTGCCACCGCCACCATGGCTCGCTTCGAATTAATAAGTATCCCGCGTCGTAAAAATATATTTCTCTTCTATACTTTCCCAACTGCTGTGAAACAATTGCTATGAACCTTACCAATTATTTTTTTTTCAACTTTCTTTTTTTTCCACTCGAAGGAAAAGTTTTGCAAGTCCACAGCGAAACTAACGTAATCGCGCGTTAGGCGTGATCATAAATTTCAAGCTCTGGAATGTCGTTTAATACGTACACTTACGTATAGGACTATTGGTCAGAGGGAAAAAGAGAGAGGGATGGCGACAGGCTCGGTGTGCAATTCGTTTCATTAGCGTAATTTAATGGCAAAGTTTGATAGGAGGCGGCAACATAAAGAGCAATTTAATCGCTTAGTCGCCGTGTAAAAGTTGAAGAACTATAGCCTAAGTTGGGGGGGGAGCGCCAGAACACAATGAGGAATCATATAAATATTTACGGGTGAGGAGGGGGGCGCAGGCGCGTGGAGTGTGCGTGTGCGTCTGACCGTAGCGCGGGCATAAACTACTTGGATAAGTACATGCATAATTCGCCGAGTTTATTTTACTTTGCCGCCGGGCGAAAGATAACCAGGTTGAATTTTAATTAAATTCATTCCTCGCCATACTCTCGCGGATGCGCGTGTACACACGACAACCCATAGGTGAATAAATAAATTCCTTTTGCGAACTCGATAGTTATCTCGAATTAACGATCATCAGCAGCGCGACTATCGCTCGCACCTTCTTGTCCACCGATAAATTTGCGCTTGTTTGACTTACAGCTTACGATGGCAGGTGACCGTCGGCCAACAAAGTCGAATTTATTTTTCGAGCGCCTGAGCCATTTTATTGCCCGCCCCCAGTCGTATTTATGCAACCATAATTCCCAACTGTTTTTGTTCGCGCCCGCGCAGCTGTGTTGATTTGAATTCAGAATGCGTAGCGCGCGAATGCGCACACAACGAAAAGGATAACCTTCGCTAGGCGCGGCTGGGGGAGGGGGTTTGATCTTTTTGGCTGGCAATAAACATCCGTCAATATACGCGGTGAAACGCGTAACGAAGGAAAGCTCGAAACAATGAGTATTCCAGTGATTTCCGCTCGCATACGCTCATCGCTCGCGCGCCCCCGTTCGAGCGTAAAAAAAAGACCATTCAACGATAGGTGGTAGAGCGGGACGGAAAAATCGCGAGGTTCTCTCGCACGATTGAAAATGAAATAAAAGGAGCCTCCCTGCAAATCCCTATAGTACGCGCGTGGATTAATAAAGCGGCAAATTTCGAGCGCAATTCTCGTTAGACATCGATATAACCCCCCTTGCCCCTTCCTAAGATAAGCAGTGGGCGCGAGAAAAACGATAAGTAAAAACAGCAGACGACGAGGAGGCGGAGTTAACGTTGTGTGTCGTAGACGCGGTCATTCATCTTTAAACTCGGAGCCGCGCGCTCGTTAATAACCGCGCCGAGTCTCCACAACTAGAGATGCCTTAGGAATGGAGGACCGAAAAAGCGATTTAATTAATGGCGAGTCCCGTGGGCCCAGAGAATCAGGCCAGCTGGAGAGAGAGAGAGAGAGCGCGAAGTTTGGACTGGCCGAGCAGCCGCAAGAATTTTAAGCCACCCCTGCGCCTCACCCCTTACAAATCGCGCCTCTACACCTAGCTCACTCTCTCTCTCCCCTCGTCCGGCCTGTCTCCATTACCGCAGTGGCTTTGCGCAGATGAGAATGTACGGCCCATGCAAATGAGGATCACGCCGGGAAAAGTTTGGAACACGGGCTGTTAAGCGAGAAATTAGAAGGGCCGAAGACTTACTCGCGCATGTGTGTGTGTGTGTGTGTGTATGTGCGTGGAGCGCATAAAACACGAGCTCGCGTTGATCATATATTTTTGTCAGCCGCGCTTCCCTTTCTCTTTCCATTATCGGAAGTGTACGTCGGCGCAAGGGCAAAAAGAAAGTAAAAAACAGAAGAGAGAGAGAGAGAAAAAAAACAACAAGAATACAAACATTCATTCCATCGAATGCTCGCGCGTAAAAACATCCCACGTATAGCGCTCGCATTTTTGCTTCGCTCATCACGCGCGAATGGAATTTCGCTCTCGCCGTGGCGAAACCCGTCGAGCGCTTGACTTTTTTCTTTTCTTTTTTTTTTTGGGGGGGGGGGGGTTTCGCCACGCAGCTTCCGTTCGCGAGCTTTATTATCATAAGTCTTTTTTTCAGCCCCTCGGCGTTCTTGATTATTTTTAAACACTTCTACGCCCTTTCTTCGCGATGTGCCTTTTTTCTTTTGCCATTTAATTCCTCGAGGATGCGCGCGTGCGAGGACCCTAAAAATCTTCTGTTCTCTCTTTCGTTCTCGAAAGAGGAAAAAAAAGGCCGACAGTTCGGGCAAACTGTGTCATTTTCCTAAAACAAGCAAAAAGTATTTTAATAAAAAAAAAAAAATAAAAAAACAGAGCGAAAGAGAATGAAGCAGCGAACGGTTGCCAGGCATGCGGGAGGGTGTAGGTGTCAGGAGACGAAAAACAGGAGACAAATACACCCGAGAACGAGCGTGACGTCTCGACGCGCCGAGAGGGAGGGAGAGAGAGTATCTAGCGACTTGCGTAAGACTGAATGACGCCCCCACTCCTTCTTTCAGCCCGTGGTCGCGCCCCCCCCCCCCCCCGTCTGAGCTCTCTCCCGAGGCTTTCCAGCCACCGCTACCCTCCCTCGACGCGACCCATTGAAATACACCAAATTTCCAGCGCTCGAGCCAAAATCCGCGCGTATTATTATCGCTCGGCTCCCTCCTCTTCCAGCAGCCAACATCATCTATCGGATGTAAACCGGATGGAAAAGGCAGCTAGTAAAAAGAAAGAGAGAGCGAAAAGGGGGGGAGGGAGGAAGAACGTTGAGACCGTTGAGCGAAAAAAAAGTCTCGCGGCACCGGAGCTATACAGAGAATAGCAGGTGGATTGAGGGGAGGGACGAGGGGAGGCTGGAGGAAAAGGCGGGGAGAAGGTATATAGCCAGGGCTGTCTCCGGCTGGCGGCAGCACAGCTGCGATCGATCGGCCGTTTCCTCTCCGGTTCATTCGACCGTCCGCCTCTACTCCCCCGCCTTTTTCCTCCTCTCTCACTCCCTCTTTCTCTCCCTCTCATCCACGGCGTGGCTGCTGCCGACGGCTCTCGGAGAAGTAGGAGGAGTAGGAGGCTTTTGCTCGCGGAGGCGAAATGCGATTTTGAATGGAAGACATCCGCCGGGCGGATAGTTTCGCGCGCGCCCTCTGTACAGTCGCGTGGCGCGCAAGTAGAATCAGAACGACTTGGAAAGCAGAGACTGAGAGCGAGCGCGAGAGCCGACAAATACTAGATACTTTTAGAGCTTACCGTAAACTTTATGGACTCGCCGAAAATTTTCACTCTCTTTCGCTCCTCCCTCTCTTTCGCCCACGTGATCCTCAATGTCGATATCGACAGCTGTTTTACCGGCAGTGCACTTATCGACGATTCAGATCACGCGTCGCGAATCCTCGACTCGATAATGCGTTCTCGATTGTTTTACCGGAGCTATCGATAACGCCCTAGGGAATACTGATTATTTGACGACGAGAAATAACACAAGATGAAGGAGAGAGATAGTGTGGGGGAGAGTAAGCGAGTACATCAAACTGAGAAATTGCGACTGTCGCAGTATAACGATTTCTTTTACCGCACAGCTCGAGCTGCCTTCTCCCCTGTCCTCCCTCTTTCCTCCTTCGCTAATGAGCTGTTATGAATTCATAATTCTTGCTGTACTCCCGCTGCTTAATCGATTAACCCGTGGATTCTGGGTGAAGGTTACACCGTTTCTCTTTTTTTCTTCTTCTTTTTGTTAATTTTCGATATACTGGACTCTATAGACATGTGGCAGCATTGAAAGAAGTGTTTAATTATTTAGAGTAAGCGTCGAGATATAACTAAATTGTCAAAATTTAATTCGGATCGAAAATAGCCCAAACGCAATGATGCGAGCAAAGCAAATAAAATGACGAGCATTCTTTTTTCCTAGGTTTATTTATGAAATTCGTTTTATTTAATTAAATTTCGAGTAAAAATAAAATCTGACCGCATTATTCCATTAGCTATATCAAAACGACGGAAATAGTACTTTAAATCTATTTATTAACCCCTACGAGTCTTCGATCCCCGGTTCGCTTATTTCTTTGTCTCTCCCGTCTCTTTGTTGAAGCCGGAATCGTATTTCACGAAAATACTTGTGTGCGGACTTTCGTATCCAAGATCAAAGCCCTAAAAATCTAATTTCTCCTTCTTTTTGCTTTCTCAAAGAGAAAGCTTTGTAACGGTGAAAATTTTCGATTCCGTAATTTTGCGTTTTCTCGACGTTTTGAAGGTTTTTAAGTACGA
>JAPYYQ010002295.1:0-28983 GCA_030522585.1 Anagyrus pseudococci | reverse complement strand
AAGAGAGATAGAGAGAGAGAGAGAGAGAGAGAGAGAGAGAGAGAGAGAGAGAGAGAGAGAGAGAGAGAGAGAGTGAGCTTGAGACCGAATAGAGTCGCGTGGAGGGTGTACGTGTATACGTAGGGGGGCCGAGGGGGAGGAGCGGAAGGAGAGAGGGGAATAAAAGGCCCGGGCTGCTGGCGGTGCTCTCTCGGTCGCGCAGTGCTATGCTGGCGGCGCAAGCGCCCCGCGGGCGACATCCACATCGATTCCTCCGGGAAGAGCTTACAAAATGGCCGCCGCCGGCGTTGTTCCCTCCATTCCTTGCCCACCACCGCCAGCACCGCCACCTCCTCCCGCATCTGTCTCACCCGACGTCTTCCATATGCAGCACGACTGCGCCAGTTCTCCCCCCGCCCCAAGCCCTATCCACTCCCGACTGCGAAGAAAGCGCGCGCCCAATGGTCTCTGCCTGTGTGTGTGTAAATGTCCGAGACGAGGTATGACTTCTTTTCGTGTACGCCTCGCTAAAAGTATTTGGGGTGTGCAGCAATGTTGACGGCTGGAGCTTGACTACCGCTTGGATATTTTTTTTTCTTAGAAGTTGGGGTTTTCTCTGGAGAGGGGTAGGGAGATTCAGATTTTGGGTTTGCGTGAGATTTGCTTCATATTTTTTTGGTAAAAGGGGGTCGGATAAACATCGAGACTTTGTTTAGTTATTTCAAGCCTGGCAGTTGTTTGTTTTATAAGTTAGAGCCCTCTTCGTAGGTATCAATATTTTTATGTACCTTCTTTTTTTTCCCTGTACTCTGCTGAAATGTAAAAAAAAAAAAAACGAAAAAGGGCAAAAAACTCTGGTAAACTCCTATTTTTTACTTTTGTAAAATTAAAAGATCTAAACTGTTGTTCGAAAGTTATTGAAAAAATAACTGTATTTTTTCAATGTTATTTCCTGTTTTCGTTCGTCGTCGTAGAAATGCAGAACCGCGTAAAGAACGTAAAGTCTTGCGTTTTATTTTTTTGCATCAGTTTACAAACAGAAACAATATTTATTTTTCTTTGAAAAAGAAAAAAAGCACACTGTCCCGACATTTTACGCCATTTCCCAACCAAATCAATTCACAATAAAATGTTTGATCACTGTTTTCTCCCTAAATATTGCAAAAGATTCTTTATTTACACTAACGCACCATCTTTGTCTCCCAAGACAATTCTTCTTTCTAATCCTCTCTATTAAAAATCCAACATTATAGTACAATGACTTATTAAACAGCCACGCCAAATCTCTTAAAGTAAATTATCTATAAAGAAAAAAATTAAGTAAGCTCCGAGCTTTGGAGGGGAGTCGTGCCGTTCAAACGCGCGTAAAACGAGCATAACGCGTTTCCTCCTCGCTCTAACTACGTATCCCCGAGTACACAGATCAGCGCGTCCAGTCTCGCAAACTCTCCCCGAAGCTTGAAGCTCAACGTATAGTCCACGGTTCGCATGCATGCAACGGACGCTCCGTATGAGACGGAACCGCGAAGAAAAGCCCAGCAAAGAGAAAGAGAGACGAAGAGAGTTAGAGCGCGCGTGAGAGAGTAAAGGACAGGTAGACAGAAAGGGGGGCCAGGGGGCGGTGTTGCGGCGGGCTCCTCGGACCCGCCGGGCGCAGGAAATCGATGCACCTTGGAAGACACACGGCCGCCCGCGTGCGCGCGCGCGCACGGAAGTCGGGAGAGGGCGGTTGCTCCAGCGGGGGGAGGAGGAAGGAAAGACGACGGCGACGACGGAGGAAGAGAAGCTGGAGGAGGAGGAAGAGGTGGCTGGGTTGGAGGGTGATGGGAAGACTTAGCGGTGCGGAAGGAATTGAATTATTAACCGGGCCAGAAGGCGCAGCCTCGGGGACCGAGCCGAGGAACGAAATATCGACCCGGAAGCTGTGCGCCTCGTGAGCGAGAGAGAGAAAGACGGGATGAGACTGAGGAGGGAATAGTAAGCGCGCTTCCTACGCTATTCCGTGCTCTCTCTCTCTCTCTCTCTCTCTCTCTCTCTCTCTCTCTCTCCGTGGGGGCTGCTGCTGTTGCGGCTGCTATACCAGCGCGTATCGCGAATCAAAATGCTAAATTGCTTATGGACCGAAAGCACCGAGGAGCGCTTCTTCGCCGGAGTTGACTGACTCTCTCTCTCTCTCTCTCTCTCTCTCTCTCTCTTCGCTCGACTTCCAGGAGCGACCGGAGCACAAAGATAGAACGGTTAGGACGAGCTGCCTATGGACTCTGAGACAATTGATTTCTTGGTAATTGGAATATGGCGGGGGAGTTGCGTTATTGCCACAACTACCGTGTATTACTTTTCACTTTGACTCTCTTTTTTTTCCTTTTCTTTTTCTTTCATCTGAAGTTTGGTAACGCAATTCACGTGGTGTTGAATATGTTAATTGTTTTAGATTTTTACGAAGACGGAACTTTTAATCGTATTCTGGGTTTGCTTGGGAATTATACAACGATATTTTCGTGACGGATAAGCGTCGTAAATAAGACAAAATCAATTATCGGTAGTGTCCTCGGTAGTGTCACATTTATGGTTTCTTTCTAAATCAAATAAACGATAACGATAGTGAGCATTCCAAGACCATCTGCTAAGCATCTATTAATATTGTTCCAGTACGGCCAAGGTGTCTAAGAGACGATAACACTTCAATTTTAACAACAATCTACAAATGGCCGCGTCGCAAAATCGTAAATATTTTACAAAGGCTCACAAGCCCAAGCTGTCAAATGAAATAAGGCCACTTTATGAGTACGAGCTGATTATCGCGTGTGTCGAGGACAGGATGGAATATAGAAAAACGGGCGCGGCTCGCTCGGGTATAGTAATTGAACTTAAATAATGCCAGGGGTCCGAGGCAGGATCGTTTCTGCGGGAAATAACCATTTCTGCGACTCACCTTGCGGACGAAAGGGGGATCAGGTGTATACGGATGACTTAGCAGCGTGGAACGACGACGGTAAAGCGTTAAGCTCGTTCTTACGCTCGAGAGAAGGAGCCTGGACGCGCGAGCGCTTGGGCTATAAAGTTTTCTAACTGCGTAAAGGAGACTGGCGCAAAGTGGATGTAATTCAATGCCCGTAAATTTCTGAATTGTAACTTTGATAATACAGCGGGGTGTGGCAGGCTTGTGAAACGCTTGTTTGTAGCTGTTGTGTATACGACAAAAAAAAGCAACGAATACAAGCGGAAAATAACGGGGTTGTGCGTCTTTAAAAATTAATTGAAATTGCGCCGGGACAGGCTCGTAAACGCGCAACGGCACAAAGGCGATTTTACGATTTTATTCAATTAAATTTTTAAACAAATTTCAAAGTTTAATGAAAATTACAAAACGATTGAGCCATCTCCCGCCAAGAAAAAACGAGAGGTTTCGAATTTCAATACCTGCGCTCTCGTGTTCTCGTATACATTTCGAAAAAGTAACGCATGCCACATGATGGGTGTACAGGACAGCACAAGGAATTGATTTATTTAAAATTAAAAAAAAACAGCAGAGGAAAAAGAAACGAACAACAAGTCTCTTATTATTTTCCAAGCCGCACAATACGCCTGTCCGCGGATAGACTCTCGCAGGACTGACGCGTCCAGATTGTTACGAGAGCGGAGGAACAACGACGAGCGGGGCTCGATATACGCGATATATAGAGCGGCTGATGGGGGCAGGAGAGTTGAGGGGAGAGAGGGGGGACTACGAAGAAAAGAGCAGGGAGGCAAAGGAGAAAAAGAGAGAGGTAGGACCGCGGCTTACGAGAGAGAGAGAGAGAGAGAGAGAGAGAGCCGCGCGCGCGCTGTGATTACTTTTGCGTTTTCAAAGCCCCGTCAACTCCATGCGCGTTTCCTTCTTTCTTCTCTTTGTCTGACGCTGCTCCTGCTGCTGTAGAGTACCGCCGCTATTTCGCGTATTACGTCTCTCGTTTTTCGCCACACGACAGGCCGCCGTGGAATAATGTTTTCGAGTAAGGTCGGCAGCGCGCCTTTCGCCTCTGACTCCCCTAGACGAGAGTTGCAGAACTCACGGCTGACTATCTATGTGGGATTTTCCTTGCTTTTTTCCTCCAAATCGTTTGGAATGGGAAACGAAAGAAAGGCTTCTTGAGAAGATCCGAATATAACGTGATTATGTTAAATTATTATTTAGACTAGTATTACCTATCGTCGTCGCGATGTATTATGCAGAATAGCGTACAAGGATATTATTTGTGTATTCGAGAAACGTTTGGGTAGGACTGACCTGCGCGACGCATAATACAGCAGCGCTGCGCGAGAAGTAAACGTCGGCTGTGATGATAGGAGCTGCATCTTGTATGGACAGTAAACGCCTTGGCGGAGCCGAGAGTTTGCGCTCAAATGCCCGCTAATGTGTTTATAACATTTACTGTTAGAGATACTGACAATTGTTGAAATTTACATAAATGCTAAAATTTGCTCGATTCAACAGTTAGAAATGAGCTACTATTATAGCCTTAACTACCTTTACTATTTCTACTTTTCCGTTGCAAAAGTAGAAGAGCTTGATTAATTCGGTGTCAAGTGAGTAAGAAGGGATTCCGTGAAGGGCCGCTTATGGTCATTTACCCTCGGAGCACGAAAACAAAGGATGCCAAATCGATAGGGCCACCCTTTTCTAGTTCATAAATACGAGCAAACCGTACGTGCTCATCGTCGGATTATTAAAGCGGCTATAGTACTCGCTCTTTTCTCAGTCTTTACGATAAAATAAATACTTTACGGTATAAAATAAAAGTTCATCTTTTTGAATAATTTAATTACGAAAAGGACGTGGTTGTTATCCGCAAAATAGAAGATTCAATCTAGATATTAGATAAGTCAATGTCGCAACAGAATGAGTAATTAATGATAAAGAATTACTTTGTAATCTTTTAATGCTGATAAATATTACTATTTAATATCGGAGTTGTATATAAATGCAGCATTAATAATATCCTAGTTAGTACATACGGAAGAAAATGAAAAAAATTACTGCGATTTTTTTTACGTTAGTGGCCGTAGCGCAAGGTATATATTTTATTGGATTGATAAATATTATTTTAATGTTACTGATGAACTGTATTTCTTTTTATACTCTTGCAGGGGGAATTTTCAAAAATTTTAACTCGAGAATCGTCAATGGCACTGAAGCTAAACTTGGGGAAATACCGTTTCAAGTAAGTGTATTTAAAACACCTGATCACACATTCTGCCTCAATACGAGAAATAACGTTATTTAATTTCGTTTTTATTTCAGGTATCTTTGCAAACAAACAGATATTGTTTCTGTGGAGGATCCATTTTAAATGAAAATTACGTCATTACCGCAGCTCATTGTTTACAAGGGTAAGACTATAAATTTATCATTACTTAAGCAGGATTGCATTGTTTAATTGGGTACGAAAAAAATTATTTTCAGGGAATCACCAGAATCCTTAGAAGTTATTGTCGGTACACTCAACTGGAAAGAACCAGGTCAAGCGATCTTTGCCGAAAAATTTATCACTCACGAAAATTATGATCCAAGTTCTTCTCATAAAAATGATATTGCTTTAATTAAGGTAAACATTTTAGATCGAGATATTATCAAAATATTTTAATTTCTAATATGCGAATCAAAACATTTTTTTAGCTCAAATCTCCTATTGAATTTTCCAATGTCGTTCAACCTGTACTATTACCCGAGTTTCATGGAAAAGTTCAAACTAATAGTGTCGCCATTGTTTCCGGTTGGGGTAGACTTGGTGGAGTAAGTAGTTGTTAATTTTTAATTGTAATACAACTGCATATCAAATTATTTTTTCAAAAAATGAACACAATTAACGTATGCTTTGTATTTTATCCGTCCATGACAGTCGGAACTGATCAAACCAGACATGCTACAGAAAGCAGAAGTTTTTATTGCCGATCCAAACTACTGCCGTGAGGTTATGAAGTAAGAAGATTACGAAATATTTCCGGAGCACATCTGTGCAAATAATCCGACAATTAGAAGAGGCCAATGCTCGGTAAACAGTTTTTATACCTTTGTAGATGACGTTAATTATTACGTCAACGATTTTTATTGATTGTTTGATTTTACAGGGTGATTCTGGCGGTCTACTATCTGTCAATGGAACACTCATAGGTATTGTGTCTTGGTCAATCAAGGATCCGTATTGTGCCAGTACTAAATTCCCTGGTGTATACACACGAGTACCTGAATTTGTTGACTGGATTAATGAGCATGCAGTTTGAGTAAATGTAACGTTATAACATAAAATTGCACAATAATTATTTTTTTGTTGAATAAATATTCATCCAATTTATTTTATGATCCACTTTGATGATTTTTACTTATTGATAGTATTGTTAATCCAAACTAAATGCTCAGACAATCGAGCATAAATAGCGGGATATTTCGTAGATGCGCAACCTTTAAATGCCCAGATGAAAAGACCTTCTACGACATTGCCGACAATTAAAGGGCCACCGTCGTCTCCCTAAAACAAAACAATTGAAAATTTACGTGTTATGGCTCCAGTGTATTTGTAAAAATCTACCATAATCTGTAAAAAATAATGCTTACGTAGCAAGGTCCTTGCTCTTTGGATTCGTCAATAACGCATATATGCAATTTGTCAATGTCATACTGACCTTCGTAGCTTTTAGAACACTTCTCAGAGCTCACGATTGGTATTTCTGTCTTTTGCAAAGAGTGCGTAATTCCGGATGCCTACAGGACAATCATAAAAATTAGCATTAGAAGACTGGACTACACAGATTTCACTGCTAAGCATCATAGCTTTTACTCAAAACATACACTAGTGTATCCCCAACCGATAGCCACTGCTTTTTTGCCATCATAATTTACGTCTGGTTGAGGTAGCATTATAGCATCTACAGTGTCGTGCAATTCAAAAGGTTTATCCACCTAAATCATTTTGACATTAGTCTATTTATCGTAATTATTTAATGAAAGTCAACAGAAAGACAAAACTAGAAACGACAATTACCTCTATTATACACAGATCGTATTTATGAGATTCATCTCGAGAATCGTACTTGTCGTGTAAGTACTTTCTAACAACTTTACGAGTAACTTTCGGATCGTCGAGATTGACCGTGCCGGCAATGATTGTAAGCTTATTAGATAAGATGCTAAGTAAAAAAATGAAAATTATTTTTAAAATATTTTAACTTCTTTTTAGAGTTAACACACGTAGAAAGAAAAAAATTTTGTTACTCACTTGTGTAAACAGTGTGCAGAAGATATAACATACTTTGGATTCAAAATAATACCAGCGCAACTATGTTCATTCCACTCTGGTGAAAGTTCTTTTTTTATAGATACCTAAAGAATTTAATCTGAGTTGTAGAAAAATTGTTGATGAAAAAAGGAATTACCTGAAGTAATAAAGAGAAAATAAAAAAGGTAAGTTATCGTACGATATAAGGAAATTCTCCAAGAGCCGCGTCTTTCCCTCCGTAAATAGCTAAAATAATTAATTCGTCAAATTAGCAACTTATTCGGAATAAATCGTTGTCTTGTTTATCATTTTTAAATTACGTACCATGTGACGTAGACGCGATGGCAAGTAGCAGAAATACAAGCGAAGCCGCCATGGTGATGGGTAAATTCAACTGATCAATATCATTTACTAATTACTTCTTTTATACTTGTTGAACTTGCAGATAACAAGTTGTCGATAAAACTTTTGAAATATCTTTCATATATTAACGACGATTAATGTTAATATATGAAAGATATTTCAAAATGTAATTTCAATAGTAATTTCAAATTCCGTTGCTCGTATGTTTGTTTTTTGCAGATAAAAATTATTTTCGAGAAACCGAATATGAAAAAGACAGATAACTGACGGGAAATAAGTGACTAAGAGAGAGAAAGAGGTATCCCCGGGGACAGCGCTTTCTCTCTCTCTCTCTTTTTCTCGGTTGCGCCATCTGTTTTCGGGTAAACAACGGGCGCGTTCACGTTGCACTCTTTTCCCAGCTAGGCAAGGTTACGCGCGAGGGAGCGGGGGAGTAGGTATAGTAGCCCCGAGACAAAATTCAATTTGGCCGGATGAAGCGTAAACAAGCGTTGGCGAAAAAAGAGAGAGAAAGAGCTTCGGATCACACAAACTCTCTCTGTGTACGTGTGGGGGCGCGCGTGCGTGCGAGAGAGAACGATATCAAGCATCCGAAAACGAAGGCCCGTGTACATTTCATATTGCTGGGTGTATAACGCGGAGAAAGGGCATCTGCGTCTACGAACCGCTGGCTTTTCTTTATTTCGCGGGGGCGTTCTTGAATTATTCAGTAGCCTTCGCGCGCTTAACCTCGGCGCCTGTTCTTTGAGAAAAGGGCGCGCTTTGTTTGTTTGCATTCGCTATAAGGTGGTTAAATCCTGCAGAGCAGCACTTTCACTCGAAAAGAGTGAAGTTCACTCAAAATTCAGTAAAAACAGAGCCACTCAAAGACGTTTGAGTGAAATTTTCACTCGATTCATTTTAGAGAGCACTTTGTTATTTATATACGCTTCGGCAGGGTTTAATAATTTATCGCCAAATTGCCAACTTGACGACGATCTATTGACATTGACATGTTCGCATTGGCGCGGGGCTTGAAACGAGTCGAGTTATTTGAATTTGCCCGGGCAAGCCTATTCAGCATCGAGAGATCTTACGGGCAATTTATATGCAAAAAAGGACCAGGTCAATTCTCGAGCGCTCGAGAGGGGGCAGAAGTGCTTTTGGCGGCGCGTCGCCGACCGAGGAAGGAAAAAACATTCATGAGCTTATATGGCCGCCTTTGACGCGCGACACACTGGCTCCGTGACCTACTGCTCACACACACGCCTCGTCCTCCTCAGTAGGCTGTCTATTTTTAGCGAAATTTTAAAGAGCCCGCCAGGCGCCTTGGTCGAGCACAAGTGCCCTCTCGACACTTCATATACTTTGCTCGCGACTTTGAGGAATTATCTTTTGCCCAGGCTCTGTGATATGCCAGCGATGAAAAACCCTCGGCCGCTTACATACTCTCGTCGCTCGATACAGTTTTCGTCTTCAGTCGCTCTCTCTAGCCAGATGTGTACATTAGAATTCAATTTAACTTCGCTTCTAGCTAGTAGGTCATGCGGCCGCGTGTTTTTGAGAACATGAGAAATTTTTTTTCCCTTCGCTCGGCTTGATATCGACTATTTTTTAATTTGCCTTGAAAAAACAGTAATAACTGGTAATCGAGTTAGTGATTGTAGATCGTTTGGGCAACTTGATCTGAACTCGCGACACGCTGACGTTATAAGCGTATTGACATTGGATATTCAAGGATTATTTATTAAATAATTCTAGCTACGAGTAGTATATTTTAAATCGAATACCGTATTACTAATTTATCAGTGTTGAATTAATCACGAAACAAGCGAAGTCTGTTGTTCTAAATAGATTGCTTCAGCGAATATTTTATTTATCTGATGAATGATTAGATACTATTAGATGATAATCTTTGAAAAATCTGGGTACGCCGTTTCCGGCGATTTGTGCAAAGATTTTTTTAACATTTACATCGTTTCTGGTCATTTTTTCAAAATGGGTTTGGAACTAGCTAGTAAACATTTTACAAACCGTAAGATTATGATAAAAGGTGCAGACCCTATTACGCATCAGTAAAAAATTTAATTGTAAAATTAGATATCTTTTCATTACGATTACGCGATAATTAATCTTACATATATATAATACCCTCAATACTATCAGATCATTATTCATATTATAAAAGAAAATTAAAGAAAAATTTTATAAGTATTTGATTAATTTAAAATAAAAAAGTTTATTTCATATCGATAAGACCAACATGAGTAGAAATTGTGTTCAAGATTATTATCGATTCAATACCAGTCTTAATCTTGTAGATATGATATTAAAATTTTTTTATTTATATCGGTGAGTTCCCTGGTTGAAATCTAAACGGCTAAAATGGTCTTGTCTTGGCACAATAATTTTATAGTAAAAAAATATTTAAAAAAAAGAGTTTCATCCGGAAACTTTTTCCGATCAATTCAGACTAAATACTGGAATGAATTTCTATCAGGCTCAGCAGTTATGAATTTATAATGGTTTTTAATACGTGTAAAAAATAATGAAATCATGAATTATTCATGCTCTAATATTGAAATTAAATAGTTAGTATGACGCACATCGACAATTTAGATTGTTCAAACAAACATATCAATGTACGTAATATCCTATATATAACGAAGAAAACCCAAATTCATACGTATTCAGAAAGCAGCTTCTAATACAGCAGTTTAAAAAGAAACGCCAACTGTGGGAATCTCACGTACGGAGCTCCGTTTGCAGCCGTGCCGGTATGCCCGGAATGAAGGGCACGCAAGAGAGGCAAAGGGTACAGCCGGAGCTGAGGAGCAAGATCGCGAAGGAGGGAGGGGGGAAGGGAGGGCTAACCCACCCATTAAGCTCGTAGGCCCCTAATATCTAATTATTTAATAAAAATATGTTTACGACGTGGCGCACAGCTCGGCCTCTCTCTCTCTCTCTCTCTCTCTCTCTCTCTCTCTCTCTCTCTCTCTCTCTCTCTCCGTCAGTTTCTTCTTGCTTCCTCCTCCATACCGGCCGGGATGCTTTCCACGCGCTCGTTTCGGGCCCACGCGTACCGCCCCGACCCCTCACCGCCTTTTTTGCAGTCCGGGTCTTTGGGCCCTGCCGGCAAGGGCTAGCCGCCGAAGTGAAAAAGAAGAAGAGAGACCGAGACGGTACCCCCCTTTCTTTGCCTCCCCCCTCCCCCGCTCAAAAAAGGAGCGAACTAGCAGTTTAAAGGGGTCGAAGGTTGGAGGCACGGTGGCGTAGCACGTGGAGAAAAAGAGCGGCATTTAGACGGGGGAGAAGGGGCGCGGACCGGGCTCTCTTTGTTTTTTAAATCGCCCGATCGCGGCGCTTGATTTTGCATACCACGCGTGCCTTCGCGTACGGATTTGCTTGCTTATCTTTTTCTCTCTTTCTCGCTTTTTCTTTTTCGTGTGTCTTAGCGCTGGCTTCAAAGTGAGTTAGAAGAGTACATGGTCTGACCTCGTTGCCATACACGCTCGAAATGATTTAAAGCGCATTCTCGAGATGGGTTGAAAATTTTTTTCTGGATGTTATTTCCGACTGAACAATACGATAATTGCCGTCAAATTTTCGCCGAATGCAAATACAATTGTTTTCGCGATTACTACTTTGAAGAATCGGATCTGCGATCTGCATTCGCACGAGCCACGCAGTGCCGGCCCGAAACGAAGTCGGTGTAAAATTAGTGCCGACTCACCTTCCGACCCTCAAATCGCGCCGAGAATCTGCAACTTCCTAGTATAATCAAAACCCCATAGGTTGGGCCGTATTCTAATTCACGGGGGCCGTTGTAAAAGCCCCAAAACTCGGCTCTTTTGCATCCAAGGTATAATAACGAGCTAGCCCAGCGATAATGTATACGAATGCAAGCCGGCCGGTTAATATTTAGAAATCCTCAAAAATTCGGAGAACGAGGGATCGCAGCGCGGGGCCTCTCCCACGTATACGCACACCACAACAGACCTTCGGACGCGCCTTTAATGCTCGTCTTCCTAAAAAAGGGCCAGTCCGAAAAAAACGCGACCGCGAATAAGCGCAAGTTAGAGCAAGCTGCGTCTCTGGCCGCGGCGTGGGGAAAAGAAAGGAAGGCAGATCCGCGTGCAGCTCAAAGCGCAATTGCGAGCCAATTACTTGCGCCCCCGCTCTGCTTCTCCTATGCTTCTCTCTTTCCCCTTTGTGCCCCGAAAATCCGTGGCGGGCGCCCCTATCGCAGAAATGCGAGCGCGCAGCGCTACTCGCTGGACCTACGTTTTCTTCGACGAAAGCGACCTGCCGAAAAAAGCTGAAGGGAATCGCGACTACCACCCTCTCTTTGCCCTTCTCTTTCTCTTTCTCTCCGTCTCCTCGGGACCGCGGCAGGCTAATGGAAATTACACGGTGGTGCGCGCTAAGTGGCGCGGGAGGCTGGAACTCTTCTTTCTTCGACTGTGCGTTTCTCCGTTTTCGGGACTCGCGGCAGCGCGAGGGAGGCCCGCTCGGGCTTTTGCGCGACGACGCCGCCGCGGTCGACCCTGTGGGAAGACGAGCGGGCTAATCAGAGGTTTTGCGCGCCGCGCCAGGTAGACGCTCGCCCACCCCAGTTATTCCTCTCAGCGCCCTGTGTATACGGTAACGCTTGCTTTTTGGGGGGCTTTAGGACTAAACTGCCAGCAATGTGTTAGGAATAAGACTAGATCACCGAGTTTTCTTCGTGATTCGCGAATGTTTATAATGCGAAAATGTAAATTTTACCTTAGTATTATTTCCTCTTAAGGAAATAATTTTAATAAATAAATTCGCATCATCAATTTCATTTTATTGTATCACGATTTTTTCGGTACTTGTACATCTTTGAAAAATTTATTTCAAAATGTACTGCTAATTCGTTAATTACATACACTATTCGTCCGCTAATTTAATTACCGTGTTCACTTGCAACTTACGACTGATGCATTCTCGGGATATTCGCGTTAGGATAGTGTTTTTCTTTTGTTTAAAAAAAAAAAAAAAATAGCACAAGCAAAGTCCCATATCGGTCTGTTCTGCGACCTCGGCGGGGGAGGAGTATATCAAGGCGCCGGGGCGTAGTTTCTCTTGGAGAGTCAACTAACCTTTTAATTAGAGCGCGCTTAGGCGGTGCAGCTGGCTCAGCGGCGCGCGGCAAAAAACGAGAGATAAAGAGAGAGAGCTGACAAGAGGTAGAGAGAGAGGTAGAGAGAGAGAGAGAGAGAGAGAGAGAGAGCCGACGAAGAAGCATTGACGCCGACGAAGAAGCATTGACGCCAACGAAGAAGGACCAGCATCCCTCCCTCCCTAGAACTCTTGCTCGCCTCTTCTCGGCACACGTATATAATTATAAAGTCGCGCGCGAGCGGAGGAGGTGCGCGTATGAGTCTTGTAATTTGGCTGGCGCCATCGCCTAGGCCAGTGGGCTGCTCAACCAGACCTTTTTTTTCTTTCTCTCTTTCTCCCTTGGAGACACGCACGTGCTAATTATTAAACTGCAGCGGGAACAAGTCGCTCGACCGCTTCGTTCTGCAAATTCACGCGCTGCACAGCCTTTGTTTCGAGTTTTTATGATACCGTCAACTTTGCCTCGATCTCGACCACGAGTCATTTTACTTTTTTTTATCCTATTTTCTACCTCGTTTGGCTATGTCATTTTAGTTCTTACTGTTTTAGTTGAAATCTTGTGCTAAATATATGCGATTACATTTTTTTATAGATATCAAAACGTTGGGTTATCGGCATATAAGCAAAAATGAATAGCGTCTATTGCTTTTTAAACAATACTTATCAAAGTGCATTATCAAACTATCTCGTTGATATTTTCTACCTGCCTATATAAGCTGCAGTTCCGTGAAAGCTTGGAATCATAAATAATTAGACAATATCACGATGAAGCTCGTATTAACTGTATGTCTAGCTTTAGTGGCTTTTGTGCAAGGTTAGTACTTAATTCAAAAATATTTTTTTTTGTCAATTATTAAATGAATTATGCCTAAATTAAGTATACATTTTATTATCTAGGAGGTTTTATTAATTCAAGAATAGTTAACGGACAAAATGCAAAACTTGGCGAAGTCCCTTACCAGGTAAAATATTTGCATTACAAATAAACAAACACCCGCGGCTCAAATGATAATGTACGAAGAGAAATGTTATATTATTTAATGAAAATTGTTATAATTTCAAAACAAATAACAGGTTTCCTTGCAAACTCCATCTTCATTTCATTTTTGTGGTGGTTCAATAGTAAATACAAGTTGGGTCGTAACTGCAGCTCATTGCGTAGAAGGGTGAGAATGACCAGAATTCATTGATAATAAATTTTACAGCCATCAATATCTACATTTATCGAACAAAATGTTACATTAAAAATTCTTTTAGGACTAGACCAAGTCAAGTAAAAGTTTTAGTTGGTGCTGTCAGTCTTAAAGAAGGAAAAACGTATCACAATGTTCAGGGGATAATTGTGCACGAAAACTACGATCCATTTAACATAAAAGATGATATTGCTTTAATAAAGGTTAAATATTGTGATTTTAAAAAATTTATGACACAAAAGTAAGATAGAAACTTATATCATGGTATATTTTAGGTATCTACACCTTTTAATTTTTCACAAACGGTGCAGCCGGTACCTCTTCCAAAACAAAATTATCAAGTAAAAACTAACAGCTCAGCAACCGTTTCAGGATGGGGAAGTCTTTTAAGCGTAAATATATTTTTTTTAAATAATTTTTATTTATGCAAGATTTTTTAAATTTTGTAAGATTTTTTTTTTCTACTTATTTATAACAGTCCGGAGGCGCTTCTCCAGATATACTTCAGAAAGCCAATATCTTCATTGCCGACCCTGAGTATTGTCGTAAAGTCATGCAAGAAGTGAGTAGTACAATCTACGACACTAATGTTTGTGCTAACGATCCAAAAATGAGAAGAGGCCAATGCAATGTACGAATTTTTCTTTAAAAGATATCATTTTAAAATAGAAAATATGTTTGTGGAGTTGAATATTAACTTTTATTTATACAATTTTTAAGGGTGACTCTGGCGGGCCTTTAACAGTTGATGGAAAGCTGACTGGTATTGTATCCTGGTCTATTAAAGATCCGTATTGTGCTAGTATAAAGTATCCTGGCGTTTATACCCGAGTATCACATTACGTAAATTGGATAAAGAATTATACAAAGTAAAGGAAAATAATATTTTGTAAATTTTTTTAATTCGTTAAAATTTTTTTAAAACTCATCGTTATCGTTTTGCAATGACTTTGCATGTGTCGATACGTCATTTGATTTATATTACTTGATAAATATACATACAAAAAATAATAATTAAAAGAACTTAATCCAATATTAAAATATTTTATTAATAAAATTTTATTTACTGTGCCTAAATTTGATTTTTTTCCTATTCATGCTTTTAAAAAATGATTCATATTTTTAGAATTTTCTTACTGAAAAATTAAATAAATTTAGCAGTTGTATTAAAGCATATTATAGCAGTTGTAATAAATATATCATATCAACGTTTGCTAGGAAATTATTTAACAGAAATTGATTATCTTAAAAAATAATTTTATAAGATTAAATCTGTCGCTTAGATATGGCATTATCGTATACATATATAAGACGACAGTCCATTAGACTGTAACAAAAAAATAATCATGAAGTCAACGCTTGTTTTACTTTGCGGCTTAATAGCCTTAGCCCAAGGTCAGTTTTTCAAATTTATTGATATATTGACATTTTTTTTAAATAAAACGTAACGTTCCTACATTTTTCTGTTATTCAGGTCGATTCTTAAGTTCAAGAATTGTTAATGGAGAAGATGCCAAACTTGGTGAAATTCCATACCAGGTGATAAACTTAAATTTCATTGTTTTTGATATTGTTTCGGCCTATTAATTTTATGTTGATCCCAAAATATTCAATTACTTAATAATTATGAATTAATTATTATAGGTATCGTTACAATTAAGTAAATTTCATTTCTGTGGAGGATCTATCTTAAATGAAAACTACATTGTTACAGCAGCTCATTGCCTAGAAAGGTAAGAATTTGAATAAATAAGTACTATGTTCAATTCAAGTGATATCCTGTTTAGAAATAATTATATTTCAAAAACCTATTATACCAAAAATTTTTACAATGGAATCTTTAAACTTTAACTTATAAATATATAACAAAAATTGAAAACGTTGAAAACATTTTTGTACTTTTTATTTTAGCCAGTCGGCAAGCAACATCAAAGTTGTTGTAGGTGAAGTAAGTCTTGCAAAAGCTAAGCTAGAATATCAAGCCGAAAAACTTATCATACATGAACATTACGATTCAGGCAGGAGTGAAAACGATGTCGGATTAATCAAAGTAAGTTGATATTTACGCTTGAAAAAACTGAAATTTGTGAATATTCCGTTAAAAATAAATTTTCGCTTATAGGTCGAGACTCCCATCGAATTTTCCGAGCTCGTCCAACCCGTAACACTTATAGAATCTCACCAGAAAGTAAAAACTAATGCTACAGCTACAGTTTCTGGCTGGGGAAGTCTTTTATCGGTGAGTACATTTTTACTACTTATTTTACAAAATAGAGTTGAAAAAAAATTTGGTTCCGGTATTTTCTTTTTAAGTAGAATTTCTAATTTTATTAAAACTGTTAACTGTATTTCATGATCATAAATAACATTTTATATTTTTCATAATAGAGTGGTGGCGCTTCTCCCGACATCCTTCAGAAAGCTAACATCTTCATAGCCGATCCTGATTACTGTAATGAAGCTTTGTCAGATTACGGTGGAGTTTTTGAAACTAATATTTGTGCTAATGATCCAACAATGAGAAGAGGACAATGCAACGTAAGTTTATAAAAATAATTTATTTTAGTTTTACTATCATTAAAGTTGGCTTCAACTTTAATTCTACACTAAGTTTAAGAATCTTAAAAAAATATGTAGAAATGTTCATTACAGTTATTTTTAAAATGTTTAAAATTTAATGATTATTTTTAGGGTGATTCTGGCGGTCCTCTAATTGTTGAAGGAAAACTCACTGGCATTGTATCTTGGTCAATCAAAGATCCCTACTGCGCTAGCACTAAATACCCGGGTGTCTACACTCGAGTTTCAGAATTCGTTGATTGGATTAATCAACACGCTGTATAATTCTCACCTACTTTGTGTACATAAAATATTTCTTAAAAATATAATAAAAATTAAGTATATTGAAAAAGTTTTCTATACTACTTTAAATATCTTTTTTTTTATGAATAGGAAAACATTTTTAAATAACTTACGAAAAAAGTAGTTGCATAAGAATCAAATTTCTCAAAAAAAAAAAAAAATAAAATAAAATTATTCTTATATTAATGAGTTTGAGTAATCGTACGTTTTTTTTAATAGCAGGAAAAAACAAGAAAATTTTGTGTTTCAAAAACAAAATATCACCTTATTTGTTAAATTGTTTTTTATCAGTAATTATTAGTTCGCATACGAGTTTTTTTAGTAAATGTTTCGTAAAATGTATAAATAGGAGTTGAAATATTTTGCATTCAGTCACTTAAATAAGTACAATTCAAACATTAAATGATGTGGTTTGTTTTATTTTATTTGGTTCGATTATTAATAATCAATCAAGGTTGATTTCTTTTATATGCCTATTCT
Source organism: Anagyrus pseudococci (assembly GCA_030522585.1). NCBI lineage: Eukaryota > Metazoa > Arthropoda > Insecta > Hymenoptera > Encyrtidae > Anagyrus > Anagyrus pseudococci. Next base: position 11,726 of record JAPYYQ010002295.1, on the reverse strand, counting down.
ATGTAAATATGGTTACGATTGGTACGATTATTACATTAGTTTTTAAATTATTTAGTTGAAGCACAAGAGCTTGTCGTGGAACCAAGAATCGTAGGAGGCAATGGTGTTGCAGTCGGTCAAAGGCCTTTTCAGGTATAAATTAATATTGTTTCCCTAACACACTTCTTCATATTTTATAGAAAAAATTGTAAGAAAGGTGAATGATTAAAAAACTCTTTCACATTCATATTACAGGTATCTTTACAAGCACCTGTTCATTTTTGCGGTGGTTCCATTTTAAATTCTAAATATGTCGTAACAGCGGCTCATTGCATGGTGGGGTATGTAGTTATAAACATTACTTAAAATGTAGTTATTACTAATCAACAATTTTACATAAAAAATAATCATGCAAAATTAATTATCAAACATCACTTTTTACAAGCAGACGCAAATCAAGAAATAACTATGACAAAATAGTTGATTTTTTTCAGAATGAAAGCATCAAACATAAAAATTTATCTTGGGACAGTTAGTCTTAAGAATCCCTACAGAGTTACCGGTGCACGTAAAATAATTATTCATGAAAATTACAATGCTGATGACTCAAATAGAAATGATATAGCATTAATTTTGGTAAAATTTTTATATATTTGTATCTGTAAAATATTCATAAAATAATGTTGACTGGTACTTTTAGGTAACTAAACGTATTACTTTTGATGATTATGTAAAACCAGTAAGACTTCCAAATAGTGGTGCTCCCGTTAACCCTGGCACCAAAGCTGTTGTGTCCGGTTGGGGAAATCTAATAAGTGTATGGTTTAAAAATTATTATTAATTATCTTATTTGTTAAATTTTTTTTCAAAATTTTAATTATTACTCATCTAAAAATTAGCCTACATCAGGAACTCCTAACGACCTTCGAGAAGTAACAGTAACAGTTATTGATCGAGCAGAATGTCGCAAACTTCTGAAACCTCAAGGTTTTAATATTTACGATACTCAAATTTGCACCAAAGATTCAGGCAAACGAAAAGGCCAATGTAACGTAAGTTCGAGATAGAGCTTTTTACTACATTGTATTAATTTAATTTAAATTTGTTTTCAACTATTTCATTTTTTTATTACTTATTTTACTGCAGGGAGATTCCGGTGGACCTTTAACAACTAATGGCAACATGTTGATTGGCATTGTCTCGTTTTCGTTAAAAGATCCAAATTGCGCTAGCCCTAAATACCCAGCCGTTCAGACAAAAGTATCCGATTACATCGGTTGGATCAATTCGCACACACCGTAATTTTTTTATTTTATGGAGTTCATCCACATGTTTTCCAATCGAATAAAAATCGCAGCTATGAATTTTCAGCAATGAATAAAAATTTCAAGTTTGGATAACGAGTTTAGTAAAACGAAATTAAAATTATCTATACACTTTGACTCCACATCCCCCTACTTCCCATCAATATTAAAAGAAGTCAAAGCAAGTTTGTTTATGCACCAACTCTTAATCCCAGCTATTATTCTTAGCAGTCCGTATCTGCATCCCGAGAGGCAGCCCCCGTATACCTCGGCAGCCATCCGATTATTCGTCCGGTTAATTATCATTTTCATTATTATCGGAGAAATAGAAAATAAATCTGAGCTGCTTGGCCGGCGGGGCGACGTATGAGGAACGTGAAAAACATCATCTCTCTGGGTGCCCCGGCGCGCAATTACAACTTCCGCGCGACGTTTATCACATCGAGGGCATTTTTCACGCGCGCTCCTCTTTCAAGGGCCCGGCGCGCTCGTTTTTCTCCTTTGCCTCCCCCCTATGCGTCCCTTGCAGCCTCCTCGTTTTCTTCGATCGAGCCGAGAGAGCCGCGCGAGAGTCTTTTTGCTCGGCGATCTCGCGCGGATGAATAATAACGCGGAATACGTCTATATAGGTGGTGCACCTTGCACGCACTTTGCATCGCCGCCGCTGCAGCTACGACGGCGCGTAATTAATGCGAGCTCGGCTCTGCGCGCGAGCACTTCTCTCTCTCTCTTTTGGCCCGAAGGGTAGGTTGGCCGGAGCCCGGCGAGGATAAGTCGAGTGCAGCCGCGCGCTGTGTTTGGATTATCTCTGCTCTCCTCGGGCTCATCGGCGTTTGCCTCCTCTCACTCCCTCGCGCGCTCTATCCGCGCAGCGCATGTTATATGCGTTAAGACGAAGCGTAGGGGGATCTCTTGCCGCAGCCCGAGTCCCTCTGTAATTTCTCTTGGACGGCAGGCAGAAAGGCGGAGAGAATCGTCTGTCTACAATTCTCTTCTCTCGCGCGCGCGCACCGGCCACCTCTTCGTTCGCCTCCTTTACTTGCGCGCGTCTGGAAAAGGGACAGTGTGCGCTGATGCTTGCCAAAAATGTTTGCCCTCCTCGGGCCCTCTCGCTTTGCCTCGCCACGACCTTCATGCGCGGGTTGTTATTTGCTTTGATGACTGGTTATTTTCATTTGCGCTTGAGCTTTCCTGCATTTTTCGGCCGGCGCATTCCTGGCGCGCCTGAGCTCGATTAGGAAGGTACTTGCAGAAAGCTATGCATACGTTTGTCTTATATTGATAATATTTGGCAATTTTTTCGTTTTAGTATTTTAAACATGAAAACATTTTTCTCTTTTTAAAATCTATAAGATTTAAAGATATTTCTTTTGCCGTAACGTACAACCCGCAGTAATTATATAAAGAAAATTATTGCAGGTTGCTAAGTATCTTTGGGCTATTAGAAAAATTACAAGACCTATATATCAAAACCTGACTTGGCGCAAAACTGAAATTTCGAGTATGCCAAAAAGAAAGGGAAAGAAAGAAGCAACGCGCAAGGAAAGCCGATTCTCGGTCAATTACGCGTTATGATTGATATATGACGTATCGCGCGGTTAAGGTAGAGGCCGAGGCCCTAGAAAAGAATCGGCCAGTTATTAAGAAATCCACGAGGGCAAAACACACGCGAAATCGAAATCGGGCAGGAACGTTGGAAAAAAGGCGGGCGCCGCGCCGAAATCTAGGGGAGAGAAAGCAGCGCGATTTGTCGAGGTGATTTACGAGGCGCCCTGATTTATAGCCTCCTCGTCGCCGGCATCCTGAACGCAACGACGGATAGAGGAAGGGGGGATGAAGTGAAGAGGAGACAGACGTGGCTTGTGTATAGGGGAAAGAAGGGGGCAGGGAGGAAAGAAGAGACCCCTAAAGTGGAAGATTAGAGTCGATTATCGCCACGGAAATCTCTCGAGAGCGCAAGCGCGCGCGTCTCTCCACCCCCTCCCCCTTCCTCGGCCTGCACGAGTCCGTAACTCAAGCAAAGGCTTGACGCGTGGGTGGCTCTCGCGGTCCGGCCTAAGTGTCCCGCGCGGTGATGGCGACGCGAGCGACCTTGGAATCCTCCTCGAGCCCCCCCCCCCCACCTTCCCACCATTGTTTCCACAAGATTCGGCGCGTTAATCGTTCCCATATAGATGTATATACGCGTGCAAGCGCTGCACTGCTCGCGAAACAGTCGGGATTCCTTGGCGAGAGGGAGATGCGCCCGCGTCTGCTCGTAATTCAAGTAAACGGCGAGCGAGAGAGAGAGAGAGAGAGAGAGTTGGAATTTTTCGGCGCCTTTTTGCGTCGGTCAAGCGAGAGAGTCCCTCTCGCTTGGGCCCTTTTTGATTTACGAAGATCCTAGAGAATTTTTTGGAGGCATTAGAGGGCTGCGGGACGCGAAATATTGCTTAATAAACGTAATCACGTTGTTTGCTCGGAGGAGGATGCTTTGCCAGGCTTTAATGGACGCGAGCGCTGATTTATAGGCTCGAGGGGGAAATTTATATTTTGTATGGAGAGCTTTTGAAAAATCAAATTGCCGTGCTTACGCTTAGAGCATAATGAGTCCAAGAGAGAGACCGAAGACTCTCTCGTATTCGTATGAGGTCTTATAATCGTGATCGATGATAAAAATATGGTACCGTATATTATAAGGCGAGGGTATTGCCAAAGATGTTGTGATTAATTGTTATTGCACTCCGTGACACGAGATAATAAAAATCGAAATAATTAAAATTTATTTTTTTTTTTTAATTTATAACATAGTTCCAGTCGTATATATAGAATCGGATGTCACGTTATTTTGATGACATACATTGATAGCAAACATACGTTTATCAGATTATTTATTAAAAATTAATTAAGATTAATGTTATTCGTTTTCTCAGAAATTGTATTACATTTCGCTAAAAAAATTAATTAAGCTCTTAATCGTATTATAATTATATTTAAAAAAAAAAAGGCAGAAAACAAACGGTCTGATATCCGAATGACTCATCGAAAAGCAGAACTAACCGAGCAAAAAGAAAACTGATAATCAGCTGATGTTAACCAGAGCTATACGTAGACAGAACGAAGAGAGGAGAACGGAAAGGTCGTCGTACATTTAAAAGGCTCAATCGAGAAATACCTCGAAAATGAGTCTCCCACCGTTGTTACGCGCGGCCGAGTCGATCTTATTCACACGATACTTTGCTAAAGGGAGAGAATCTCGCGTCGGCAGCTCCGATACATTCATAGCCCAGGTTCGCTACTACCTTGGCGTAGGCCCGAACGCGGGGCTCTATCATTTGGCCCAGGATTATCATAATGACCGAGGATTTATAATTCACATTCGGCGGCAAAGGCCGAAGACAGCCCGCGGACAGAGTAGAAAAGAGAAAGAGAAAGAAAGGGGGACGGGCAGGTGGAAACGGACAGAGAAAGAAAAGAAAGAGGGGCAGAAGCGAAACAGAGAAACAGAGGGAGGGGTCGGGGGTAGGCAGAGGTAGCAAACGCACTCAATCTTATGTTTAGCACTGATTGCAGAGTATTTGCGCACGTGAAATTAATCGAACTGGTGGGACGTTTGTTCGCGATACAATAGAAGATGACTCATAAAAAGAAATTACATTTGTGTCTTTTTGATTCCTGGTTAAAAGGTTTTTTTATACTGTAATTTGAATAAAAACTATTTGTATTCATTATTAGATCTAAACTCCCACATATAAAAAAAAAACGAGACAAGACAATAGTTCTCAGCGTAAGAAGCCTCAAACATCTCGAGCCTCCCGATGGTAAAGCAATTTTAGGAATCCGGGATAACACGCGTCTATACGCGCGAACAGTAACAGAAGCACACCCCCAGGGGGTTATGGCAAAAGAAGCGTGCGAAGAGAAGGGACGACTTGGGAAAGCTTCGGTTATAAGCAGCAAACAATTAAGTTCCAAAATCCCACGAGTGTCGATTCGGCTTTTGTACAGTCGAAGGTAGCGAGCACACTTGACGAACTAATGAATAGGATAGTTTGAGGCATTCGGCGATTACACGGCTTTTCCCGTGCCGCGAGCGGGCAAATTATAGATTTGCTCCTGCTCTCTCCCGCTCGTTCCTCCTCCATCTCTCTTTCTCATTCTGTATCTGCTCTACGGACGACCGGACGTTCGCTTTGGCTACGATTAAATAGGCTCTCCAGTCTCTCGAGGCGCACGATTAAGTTCACGTACGTAGCTCTCTTGAGGAGCTTTGTATGAGCTTTTTTTCAATTTTTTTTTTCAGAGGCTCGTGATAAGTTGGAGATAAGCGCGAGTCAATTATACTTTATTCGCTTTGACTTTGAAGTCTTTTGTATTATTACAATGTCAAGTAGATAATTTTTCCCGAGATCGTTTGAGCGAACACGTTCGGTCGGTGACTTTTATTTAAAATTTTAGGTTAACGTTAAATATCGCAACATCACCGATAGAGCTGCAAGTTTCTACTGTTGCAAATGTCTAGTATTACGGAGATACGACAAAGCCGTATACGTCGTGCAACTTCTGCGAAGCGGTTATTGCTTATCGGCGATAACAAATATCAATAGGGAATAAAACGCGACCGTTTCTATTCAAAATAATGGCATTACAAAACGACAAATAAAACAAATGAAAAGGAGAACAAAAACAAGCAAGAAATTGTTAAACGAGGAAAAAGTTTAAAGATTTTTGAGAACTGCAAATAGGCGAAGTTAAAATTGAATGTAGTTTAGGAAAAAAAAAAGTCGTACGAAGGACGAAGATTATAGAGCACTTGGAGTTAGTCGAGGAGAGTGCAAGGTCGAGGGCATTTACGGCGCAATTATTATCGCATGAAGCGAGCTCAGCAAGAGAGAGAAAGAGCGGCGTTTCTCCGGGACGATCGAGAGCGAACAAGAGAGAGAGAAAAAGAGAGAAGGTGGAGAGGGGGTGGCAGACTCTTCTCCGCAAATGACACAAACCGCGCGCTCGCTTTTTTACAGCCGCTAATTCGGCGCGACTCTCTCGTGTTCTCTCCCCGCGAGCATTATGGTCCCTCCGACGCACGAGTCGCCGACGAAAGTGTTGTTGCGGGGAGTTCGCCGAAAAAATAATAGTCGCTCGTCGAAAGCGTCGTGCCCCCTTTCCGGGCTCGTGTGTGTGTGTAAAGCCGGACACTTTCTTCGCAGCGCGCGTGCTGCTGCTCTGCTGCAGTTTCGAGTTTAATGCAGGCGCGCTAGGTTGAACCCTTGCTTCCCCCTCGTTCGCTCGTGTCTGACAGCCGCTCGAGACGAGGGTGGGCTATTAAGAAATTATCGAGAGAAAGAGAGAGAGAGAGAGAGAGAGAGAGAGAGAGAGAGAGAGAGAGAGCTTTATACCGGGGGAATAATTGCGAGATGACGGATGCGAGCGCTTTTGCGGGCACAACGCGACGGATTCCGGGAACTAGATCTCGCGCCAATCATAATTAAATACTTGCCGCTGATGCCCAAAGACGACGTGGAGAGCGCGAGAGGTGTACCGGCTTCTTCATCGTCTGGGAGAAAGGTCCATTGGGAAGGGCCTGTGGATGAGCGGCGGACTGATTTTCTTTTTTTTCTACCGATGAGAGATGCAGCTAGAGAAGGTCGAGTGACGCTTAAGACGGACGATAAGTAACATGTGCCTAACGTAACACGGCTGTATTATTCTACGCTTATATCGGTGAACAAAAGCGTTAAAGCTCATTAACACTTTGGTCCCAGATATATACCAGGCCTCTTCCAGTATCTCTCGCTGCATCAGTCGCTAACGCGATACAATTAAGTAATTAGCCCGGCAGTAACAGCATCCTAATATGCATACGGAATCGGTCAACTATGTAATTACTCAGAGATTACCCTAAGAAAAGTTCCAAGCTAAGCGAGAGAGAGAGAGAGCGAGGGAAAATAAACGAGATCGGCCAGAAGAGCATTAGCTCGTAAAACCGCGAACGAGCTCCGTTGCAAGCTCGCTCTCTCTCTCTCTCTCTCTCTCTCTCTCTCTCTTTCTCTGCCTCGTTTATACGTATATATACAACAGCAGGGCAATCGTCTCGGGCTCGCTTAAATGCCCCGTAAGCCGGGGGAATCCGCGAATTGCTCGCGAGATCTGCACACTGCAGGAGAGAAGGAGAGCTATCGGCGTGGCTCTCTGTTCTCTTGTTTACTCGGCTACAAACAGCTCATCGCGTCCGAGTAAGGTAGATGCGCACGCGTCCCTCGGGCCCCTTCGAGCTCGGATATACGTATATAAGCGCATGAAGCCCCGCCGGGGGAGAGAGAACGAGAGCACGCTGGGTCACGCTCGCGTTCTCTCTTTCTATACATATATATATATATATATATATATAATGCGAGCTTGGATCGGTATAACGAGGCGTCGTACGAGAGAGAAAGAGAGCGCCGGGGCAGGGCTGCAAAGACGGAACTCACTGCTGCCTCCCTGTCCCCCCTTTCTTTATTGTCTCGAGAGGGAGCTGCAGCGAGGGCTGAGGCGGAGAGCGGCGGATCGCGAGGAGGCAGAAGATGTGGGGTCCGGCCCGTAAGACATCACGAGCCGCTCGATTTACGAGTCGCGCGCCGGACGAGAAAGGGAGGAGAGAGAGTCCGGGGCGCGCTGGTACATAGCTGAGGGCAGGAATATCGCGCGATTGATAACCTTATCTCTATCTCCAGCTCTCCGGCAGCTCGATAGTTTAAGGTCAGGACGCTCTCCTTGCTATCCTCCAGCAGCGAGATGTGTAACCAGCGATTTCTCAAAGAGAAAGGGGGGGAGGGCAGTTAGAAAGATGAAAATTTTTAGGTAGTTCGGTGTTGCCATTAACGAAAAGGATGCAAGCCTACCTTCCGGCAAGGATCCATTCGTGAAGTACTTTAGATATCGGAACAAGAGAGAAGGGAGTTTGCTGGCGGAACGGTTATTGGTCCGCAGCCGATTGAAAGCTTGCGGTTCTCTAAAAGCCAACTGCCTACTTTTGCTTTCTCCCCCCAACCTTCCAACTTCGTCCTCGGGGCTTTTTGCCTGCCTAGCGCGAATCTCGAGTTAGATGCCTCTCTCGTAGGGTTTTTTTTTTCTTTGCTAACAGGCAGAGTATGCCGAGGGTATTTCAATCCACGTCCCTATCGCTGATTTATCCCTCTCCATGCTACTATTTTCCGCTGAAATCGAGGGCGCGACGCCATGTTGAGCTGGTACCGATCGATTTGGCGAGTAAGGGATGCTCGAGGTTTTTTTTTATCGATCGTTGATTCGGCAATGGCTGCATGAGTAGGTTACCTTGACAGTTTGGAGCCGAGAGTGACGGGTATGGTTAGAGTTCTCTTCTAAAATTCAAAGAAAAATAAAAATGATCACTTTTTTTGATATAACACGGATTTTAGAAAGTTAAGATCACCCGGAATATAAAAATCTAAACATCATTAAACTGAAAACCTAAACGTTCACCTTTGCAAATAACTATCCCCATTAAATAAAAAATAATGACGAATTCCTATTACAACGTGCTCGAGGAAATTAATTTATCAAGCAGTCCAGTCGTGGCAGCAATTGCCAAGGGTCACGAGAGTCGTTACTGGGAGTTGCAAAAAAAAAAAAGAAGGAACGCGCAGGCTGCAGTTGCCGTGTCGGCAGCCACCTACGCAGCGGAATGCACATCGAGATAAAGCCAGTGAAGCCGATAAGGCGGAGCACGGTACTTCGCGAGGGGAGAGACTCTCTCTCTCTCTCTCTCTTGCATGGGCATATGGTATACATACGGCGAACAAGCACTGGCAAAGCGGTTTGGCGCAGCCACAGGCGACTACTCCGTGTAGCACAGGGCGAGAGAGAGAAAGAGAGAGGAAAGAGGAGGGTCAGCAAGAGGAGAAAAATAAGAGTCAAGGAGGAGGGGGAGGTAGGGGTCCGCTCGCGCGATGTAAGAGGGACCTGACACGCGATGCCTGCCTCGAGGGAGGCAATCACGTGCCGTACGGCGGCGGGGGCGGCTTGCAGGACGAGGCGCGCTGCAGCCGCCCAGAGACGAAGGAGAGAGAGAGAGAGGAACGCGCGCGCCCGCTCATCTGGCTCCATCTCCGAGCCACCCCCGACTCCCCAGGTGCGCTGCTCGCGCGTCGCACCCTCAGGGGCTCCGCTGCCGCTGAGCTGCAGCCTCTCTCTCTCTCCTCGCAACCTGCAAGTCTCCGACTCGCTCGAGCCTCCCGCCCTATCTCTCTTGCCTCGGCACTTCCTCGACCTTGTGCTTCTCCTGCCGCTTCGAACTTATGCCTCCACGCGCTTCTACCGTTTCCACGCTCTGGCTTTTTGGAAAAAAAAGAGCCGAGGACCATTTTGCACTACGTACCCGAGCGCTAGGGGGCACTGTGATTACAGAGGGATCGCTCTTGAGCTACGGCAAAGTCTTCCCCCTCTTTCCACCTCTCGATCTCGCTGTCTTCTTATGTATACTACTAGAAGCGAAGAGCAGCTATTCTTTTTTTTCATCCGTTCTCGGGCGAGAGTGGCTAAAGGGACACTAGGGCGACAGCAAGGACGATTGCGCAACTCCCTAACTCCTGGTAGCAATGTCGTTGCTACCGCTAATGATTGTCATTCGTTCGGTTCGGCCGAAAGTCTCCCCCCCTCAAGGCTCGAGTTTTACGAGTGGGAACTTGCGTTGTGCGTTAGTTACCGTGTCAAGGACGAGCGTGAACGTCGTTAACTTGGTCTCGTCGTTGTCGTCGTCGTCAATTTTATTTGCACGGCAGCCTGGCAATTTGGTCAAGTCCTTCATGCCCGCGCGACATTTGCCCGTTGGGAGAAAAAGAAGCTGCCAAAGATAATGGAATATGGCTCAATCTTTGTGTTTAGCCCTGATTGCCGAGTATTTGCGCGCGTAAAATAAATCGATGCGGCTCGGGTGCCTTGTTTTCACGGTATATACGACATTCGTCGTTGGGTCGTTTTGTTTCTCGTTAAACGTACAAGGGCAAATTACAATATTTTTTTTCTATCGTCTCGTGTAATTTAAATTGTCGTTCAATTACATCTGACTTAAATTTTGTTTAAATATTCTTACAAATCCTATAATACAATTACAAATAATTTACATAAACTATTTAAAATTCGAAAATAAAACTGTATTATTAAAAAAATTATTAAATTCACTGATGTAGTTTACAACGAGATCCAAAGCCTCGCACGCAAATCGAGAAAACAAGTAAAGACAATGAGAACACGTTGTAAGCAGTCGATGAAGCCTCGAACAATTTCAAGCCTGCCGGTGGTAAGGCGATTTTAGGAATCCGGGATAACACGCGTATACACGCGCGAACAGCAGCAGCAGCACACCCCCGGGGGGTTATGGCAAAAGAAGCGTCCGAAGAGAGGCGGCTTGGGAAAGCTCCGGTTATAAGGGCCGATCGCGGCAGCAACGCCAGCGGACAAACGGCAGCAAACAATTAGCTCCGGAGAATCCCACGAGCGGCATCGGCGCAGGCTCCCTCATCCGCGGGAACATCTCTCGCGCTGAGAGACAGAAGGCCAGCTTAGCCCCCTCCCTGCTCCTCTCTTGGCGGTTCGGCTGAGAGAGAGAGAACAGCGTGGGTATAGCTCGGGCTCGCGGCCACCCTCGCATTACGCGGCTCGCAAGGATCGCTGCCGGGGGCGCCAGGCCGCGTATAGCGGGCGCGAATTAAGCAACAGCAGTGCGGGGGCCCGGGCTGCTGCTGGGCCTGGAAAGCTGCTGGGAGTCACGCCACCAAGAGCCTCTGGTCAATCGGCAGACGAGCAGTTTGCATCGTAGATCTCTCTCTCTCTCTCTCTCTCTCTCTCTCTCTCTCTCTCTCTCTCTCTCTTCCTCTTTCTCGGAGAATCGCGAGGTTTCACGCCAGAGAGTCGCTTTGCATCGGACTCTTTCGAGGAGGCAGAGGAGGAGAGAGTCCGAGACTCGCGCGCTCTCTCTCTCTCCGCGCCCAGAGGGCCATACAGTGGCGTAATTAGCCTTGCGCCCGCGTTTTTTCCCATATATAATGCGGCCCCCGCTCGCGCGAGAGAGAGTAAACCCTTTCTGAATAACTCGCTGCGCCTGCTCATTTGGCTGGGCGCAGCCGAGTATAGGCCCGTAGGCTAACTACTCCTCGGCCCGGTATTATACGCGGCAAAGAATTGCACGTGTATACGCGCGCGCCGAGCTGAGATGTCGTTTCCTCTCCCGCTCTCTTGTCCCCCCCTTGCCTCTGCGGACCGAGAGATATTATAAGCGCGGGCGGGCCTCTCGGATACCGAGAGAAGGAGGGAGGCTGCATTGCACAGCGGCAGGAGCAGCAGCAGCTCCAGGGCTGACTATGTAAATGAGCGAGGCTTGCCGAGTAAGAGAGAGAGAGAGAGAGAGAGAGAGAGAGAGAGAGAGAGAGAGAGAGAGAGAGAGAGAGGGGGGAGGGGGGGGGAGGG
>JAPYYQ010002294.1:0-25208 GCA_030522585.1 Anagyrus pseudococci | reverse complement strand
TCACGTTTGTCATCCTCGGCTTCGCCTCGGATGACAATATACGTGAGATCTGAGACTTTCTTTATTTTCGTGGCCTAGGTATGTAATATACTATTTATCTGTCGCTCTTTGCTTTCGCTTCCAGTAATGTTATTACTTTGTTTTCATCATTTTGCCGATATCAAAAGAAAACCTCGCGGAATTAACGTACAATTGCAGGCGAAATTTCAAGCAAATAATAACGATTACATTATTCGGACGTACCAAAGCGCTCGAGCGCACTTTAATTTATTCAACTATAATTGCAGGTCAGGTGTAAATAATCGATAAATTAGCAACATTCTCCCACCCCCACTGCAACTTTCAAATATAAAACGCTGCATTATCCAACGACTCTCCAGCATGACGTGCAACAAGCCAACCCAACAAATCCTGCATTAATAATAAAACCCCCCCGCGCAGTTTTACCCTTCTTCTCTACACGCGAGATCCGAAAAGCCCCGAAAAAGCCGAAAAATCCCGTAGCTCGCACATGAAGCAAGTGGAGCAAGAGTCCACGGGCTAATTTGTCTGTGCAGGTGAAACGCCGGCAGCAGCCCTGCCTAGCCAAAGCGTCATTAGCCCCCCCCCCCTCTCGTTCCGCCTCTCGGCAATTGGCTCGCGAGCGCTCCTCCTCTTCGCTTTATTCCACCCTCTCTTCCTCCCGTAATATTTGTAAGCGGTCGAGGGCGCCGGCAACAATGGCATTAAACAAGCGCCATTACGACAAGTTGCCGGCGCTGTGCCGCAGCAGCGGCGCCATTCCTTAAATGCAACAATTTGTCGACGAGCGTGAGGGGGGCCAGAGAACGAGAGAAGCATCGGGAAGCTCGGGGCTGTTGCGGCCTTATTACGCAACGCGCGTACACCGTCGGCAAGGCGAGAGAGGCCAGCCGGAATAAAGAAGCCGCGGCCACAAAGCTCCCGGGGCTCCTTTGAGCGAGCCGGCGGCCGACGCGCGCGTGCCTCCCAATCGAATTATCCCGATGCCCCCCGACCCAGCCATACGCAGAGCTCATTGTTCCTTCACCGGCATCGCCCCCCGCCCCCACCCCGATAATAAAGCAATTTGGCAATGATGGAGTCAGAGCCCCCCCAGACTTTCCACAGTCGAGTGGCGCATCGATTGACTAACTTTATTGCGAGCGCGCGAGCCGCAAAATTTCACGGCTGCCCCCGCTGCCGGCCGTTTGGAATTTAAAAACTGGATAATGGAATTTTTTCAGCGGTTCCGGATCACTTGGTCGCCCTCTGCGTCTGGGTGTATATGGAGTGGTTTCCGCGAGTTTTCAGCGAATTAAGCGGATCGTTACTTCGTTTAGACTCTGGATTTAATTTGTTTGTTGGACGAAGGAGGTGCGGATGGCTTTTTAGGATTGAAGGGAAGGGGACCAGAAGCGTAAGAGAGCAATAAGGTTGATAAAGCTAAGAGAAAATAGTGCGCCGGGATCAACTTCGTTTCGAAAACTTTTGAAATTGTATTTAAAAGCCAAAGTCGAGTTAAAAACAGTCTTTCAACTTCAAGAAACTCAAAATACCGCGGCCATCTGAAGAAGCTTGATCTCGGACTTTAAGTTTAAGAGAGTGAAAAGTCATTCTTTTCGCGTTAAGTGTCACTTTAGCTCACTTTAAAACATTTACGGCACAATATGAGCGCCACGAGAGAAAGAGAGCAAGGGTAGGGGGGGGATGGGCAAAAGTAAAAGATGAGTGACGCTAGAGAGAAAAATCATCCTAAGAATGTCACTTAACTGCGCTCTCACCGGAGCCAACGGAATTCCACGGCTGCAGACGTGCTGGGTCTTCTCAAAGCGGCGTTTTAACTGCTTATCGCAAACGTATATATATATATATATATACACACACACAAACGCACACATACACACACATATGGCAGCTCGTATATCGTTTAATAAAATAAAACTCGACCCGGCAAGGCGTATAGTTTTATTTTCATCCGGCAAATAAATGACAAGTTTTCACTCGAATTACCAGGCTATAAAAAAATAAAAAAATAAAAAAAGAAATAAAAGGAAAAGAAAATATACAGAGCTCATCAATGTCAATCAAAGCCCATATCAGTCTGGATAACCACACCAGCGTTAAAATTCATTGGAACACTATTTTTCAAATAAACAGAACATTTCGCATTATAAAGCTCGTCCGCATATTTAAAAGATCTCCATCGGTCGGTAGTTTTAAAAGTCAATTTTAATTTAATTAACGTTCCTATACGTGTCAGCTGCATTATTCTAGCGTCGGTGACCGAATTTCTGGCGTCGTGCGCAAATACTTAGTCTAATGGACTTATCGAAAGAGAAAGAAAAAAAAGACACTTTAAACAGATTTACAAAATTCAAGCTTTTCTAGATCGCGATGATCCCTGTACGATCTATTAGATAATTACCCACTTTGCAAAGTACCGAATCCCTTGCCCCCCCCCATCAGAGAAGCTATTATCTCGAAGAATATTAAGCTTGAACACAAACGAAAAGCGCTTCTATTGCAAAGCAAACATTCTGAAAGTCATTCAAGCCCTCCGAGCTTACGATGAAATTTCTCACTCGCTCATATCTTCTTGTTATCGACGAGACATATTAATTCACACTCGGCCTTATTTCCAAGCAAACTTTTCCGCGAATCAATTAACCGAGAAAACCACGAGAGCTTGCTCACGTGGCCTGTTATGCACAAGTAGGATAGTTCCGCTTTAGGCCGGAGCAGTAGTAGCGCGCGCGTGTGCCGGGCCGCTGATAATCGAAGCTGCTAATCAGGCTTTCAGCCGCAGCGACTCGGCGCCGGATGCCGCGCTAAAAGGCCCGGCATGAAATTCATACGCGCCAAGAGAGGAGGATCAATCAGTCGCGCGGCAAGGGGAGAGGGATCGCGTGTGTGGTCATCGTCACGAGTGCAGGGGGGGAGGCGGGTGAAGAGGTCGAGAATATGGGGGGGGCGGGGGTAGAGCGTATTATCCGCGCGCGGGCCGGAAGCCCTCCTGCCCCCCCCCCCCGGGCCGCGGCGGCCTGTCATTCGCCTAAACCAACAGGCCGTTTTGGCGCGCTCGCGGCTCCGCAGCCTGTGTACACTTCGTTATGCGCGTCCCTGCCAACCTCCAAGGCTCTTTCTCTCTCCTCCTCTCTCTCCCTCTGTACGCGTGTGGTGGTTATTATGCCGAGGGATAGCTACTGAGGCTCGCACACACACTCTCTTTGCGAAGCTTCGAAAACGTTTTACGCGCGAGCGCGTTATTATTTTAGGTCGAGGCGCGTGGACCGAGCGAGTGGAGGATGTATCCAGTGTGCGGCGATGGCTGAATGTATGTCGCTTCGCTGGATATATATCGGCTTGGACGAATGAATTATGGCTGCGTGACGAGGGTATTCGTGGTTTTAAGGGGGCAAACGGGCTGCGGGGGGTGCCGGTGGAATATGTATGGAAGGTGGGCGTAGAGGAGTTGGCCGCTGGTTTGCTCTCTCTCCCCTCTGTGTTGCTTGATGGATTTTCCAGCTGATTGGTGCCAGCGAAACTTGCGCCGGGAGAGATTGAGATGTGTTGAGCTGAGTCTCTGTTTGTTTTGACGTTCTCCGTTACTCTTGGGAGGGAGGCAATGGAAGGGGGCGGCTATGTTCCGGGTTATAGAAGGAGGTGGAATTTTACGCTGGAGCATATAGCCGAGGTCAGCGCGGCGAGAGGTGTGCGCGCTGGAGCAGGTTGATTAGTTGCGTTATATCGCATATGAAAGCATCCCTGGCTGATATCAATCTATTATCATTTTACAAGCGAGTGGAAGCTAATAGACTGTTTAGCTTGATTAGCCTGCTATATACAATGTGTTATTTAAGGACGCAGACTAGAAAGCAAGTATGTGGAGGGACGAGAGAGAGAGAGAGAGGAAAAGTGTATTTAGGCTAATCGCGTTAATAGGTAATGAGCCTTTTAGGATCAATCGCCATTATTAAATGTAAATTATATGTTAATCATTTTCGACCGAAGCTAGAATCGAGGGACTACTGCTCTGCCGCTAATGAATTTACCGAGCTTTTACTTTATCAGCCCATAAACAACTATTATCCCAATTTCTCCGCGTAGCCTTACACGCACTCGCCCTGTGCCTCTTTTCTGAATTGATCAAGGGACCTCACGTAGGCAGCATCTCCACTCTCTCTTTTTCGCCCACAACGGCAAAACGGAGCTTGAGGAATTAATGAAGCTCTCTTCCTCTTCGTGGTCCTCTGTGTCCACGTAAAAAGGCAATCAATCCAGCCCGAATTAGCCGAGATTCAAAGTATTTTGTTAGACCGATCCGAGCCATCAGCCTCTACGAGAATCCCCGGTTCGCGTGCTCGCGCACGGGCCTCTCTGTCTGCTCGCTCATGGCCCCCCTCCTCTAACACACACACACACATGCGAGAGAAAGAGAGCGCGCCAGGGTATATAGTAGGGGCGTGCGTAGGCGGCGAGCTCGGACTTTAGTCGGCTCGCTTTCAATTAGCGGCGATTAAAGCGCCGAGTAAACGAGCAACCGGCACGAGCTCGTGTATGCGATGCTTCCCCCCCCCCCCCCTACTCAGCTCCTTTCTTATGGCGGAAAGGGAGCGAGAGCTCCCAAAATCGCCATCTGCCGCTTTCGTGAGCGTGCTCTTTCCTTCTCCCCCCTCTCTCTCATCTGCTCTCTCTCTCTCTCTCTACTGGCCTGCGTTAACTTTCTCGGCCTTTTCTCCCTTTCACGCCGTGTATAGCGCCAGACTGCTCGATGCCTGGCAGCTCGAGGCTGCTGCTGCGTGCTGATGCCTATATACCGCTAATCGTACACGTGCCACCTGAGAGACGCGCTACTTGCCTTAGGCCGGATATCGCGTGTTTTCACGGCCCTCTCTTTGTTTGCTGATTACGAGGAGAGAGGGAGAGCTGGAGAGTTTGAGAAAAGAATTTTGCTTTGGTAATTAACGGCGTGTTAAAGGATAGTTTGTTCGTTTTTTTATATATATATATATATATATTTTCGTGACGATTTAGACACAACTGTGTCTAAATGTTAAGATCGATAAACAGTTTTGGATGGAGCGAAGAAAGCCAAAAAATCATTCGTGTCGTGAAAATTTTCGAACCTGTGCTCGAAATCTTTATTTCCCTCTGGGGTTAAAAGGGTGACGAGCAAACAAAAGGGATGGGGAAAGGGAGAGTAGTGAATAATGAGAGTAGCGTGGAAAAATGTCACTCCTACAATGAAGAGAGAGAGAGAGAGAGAGAGAGAGAGAGAGAGAGAGAGAACTCGTGGCGCGAGCGCGAGCACAAAGATTCCTTTTTTTTTTCAACCACGAGATCCGTGTGTGTAGGCGCGATAGGCATCTCGTGATATGGGCGCTCTCGCGCGCGCGAGCAAAAAAAAAAGGAAGAGAAGAGCAAAGGAAGAAAAAACAGGCCACGGATAGAGTGATTTAGGGCATCGTTTTGGGTATTAAGTGCTTAGCGATTCGGTTCTTTACCGGCTGTAATTTTTTTCGAGACCCGCCGCCGCTTTTTTCCTACCGCTGATGTGGATTTATGCTCGCGCGTGCGCCTGTGTCTGTGCGCCCGCGTATACATGTTTGTGCGCGCGGCAGACGACGAAATTATCTGTTTCCTCGTTGTTTCTTTCTGCTGGCGCTGCTACTCTCGATTCTCCCTCCCTTTTTTTTATCTCTCGTTCCTCTGTTAAGTCCTTCCCCGTTTTTTCCCCCTTTGCTCGTGTCGTCCCTCGTCAGCCCAGCACTGCTCACGGCTTGTAAACTTATGTTTCAGTCGTTCGGCGAGGCGCTAATGAAATGTTCGCGCTCTAGAGAGTCTAACGTGAGAACAGACGCGAGTGTGTAACCGAGCTAAAGCCACCAAGGGAGTAAGACGATAGAAAAGCAAAACAAAGAAAAAAAAACACAACACAAAAAAAATCATTTTATCGCAACCGGCAATCGTCGCTGTAGTATATATATATCGGGTAGTTAAACGTAGTTTCGAGAGCGTTTACACACAAAGTTCTCGCAGTGCGCGCTCGAGGCGATCGAAGGCAAAAAGGCCCGTTAAGCAGCCAATAAATCGAGTAGATCGCGTCGGCAGAGCGCGCGCGTACGCTCGCTACGGCACAATAGGGCCCTTTCAGCGTCTCGGCTCAATGCCACACGGCGCCCCAGTAAAAATAGCCCCGCAGCTCTCTCGGCTCCGAGTGTCGTATAGACGAGAAAGAGGAGGAGGGGGGAGACCGATAAACGCGACAGAAGCCGACGCGAATGGAAGAGGGGCAGGGGGAGAGAGAGTTGGTCAGGCAGGCTCACTCGAGCTCGTTTGTCAGCTGTTGCGAGAGAGGGCAATCGGTCCCCCCCCCCCCGGCCATAGGGATGATACATGCCGCTTTCCGGCTTCCGGCACGCGGCCAAGGCACACGCGCGCTCGCTCTTAGTCGAGGGCCCTCGCGCGCCAAAGAGCGCGCGAATCCCTGTTGACTCTGCCATGGCGAACCAATGCCGCGTTCTACTTCAACTTCGCGGCTACGAGTGCCGCGACGAGCGAGCACTCTTTCGAGACTCTCCGGCCGAGCTCGCCGATCCGGCGGCTTTGCGAGTTGGGAAAATATTCTTGGAGTGTTTTACCCAGTTGGCGATTGTCGTCGATCAAAGCACCGATGCGCCGCTGACGGCTTAACGTTATGGGGTATAATGAAAAGTTTTCGCCTTTATTCTCCGCGCTAATAGGGTTAAGAGGATTACGACTAATATCCGGAATATTATTTGAGGTTTCTTTCGCTTCTTTTTTTCTTTTGTGAAATTACGTCAAATGAATTTTAAGTCCGTTAATTTAAAAAACCGGTGATTTATTATCAAAGCTCTTCCCTCCTTCTTTTTTCCTCTTTTCACTCAATCAGCGAGATTCTTGCGAAGGAAAAATTTCGTTACAATTTATCGTTCGATATAATTAACGCTTTGAGGTAGGGGGCACTGTAACGGTTGTTTTAAAATAAAAATCATTAGCACTTTGTTCGGAGCGGAAACGTGACTTGAAAAGAACTGAATTAATTAATTAATTCTTTCCAACGAGACATTTTACAATTTTCATTGGAATATAATAAAGTATCGAGAGCGACGATAGCGAGAGAAAAAAAGGGAACCGCGTAATCGAGTAAAAGACCTCCCTCGAGAGCGGTATTCGAAGTTCGAGGAATAGGGAGTGGGATTGGGGTCAAAAAACAATTGGCACCAATAGCGCGTCGTCTCTTTAGCCGAGTCCAACCGCACCTAATAATATTCCCCAAGAAACCTTTCGGTTTTATTCACCTTAAGATTAAGGCGAAGGCGTTTAATCGCATTAGCCGTTACCGAGAGAGAGAGAGATCGAATTAAGTTCCCGGTAACGGAGGGGTTGGCCGCACATAACGAAGGCGCCGAGTCGACGAGAGAGAGAGAGAGCGACTTTGCTCCCGATAAAGAAGAAATATCGATCACGCGGCCAGGCCGTCCTTTCTCATCAGCGATCGGCTCTCTCTGGGCGGCATCGTACGAACGAGCGGGGCGTCCCGTAGGATCTCGGCGGCGGCGTCGTTATCGCGCGCCCCCTTCCGCGCATTAATTTCTCGCGCGGCTCGTTTTCGCCGAGAGAGCGACTTTCGCGCGCGACGATTGGACGTCAACGAGGACGGGTTATAGCGGAGGAGGAGGAATACCGAGGGAAAGCTCAAAACTACGGGTTTGTTGTGATTATGTGTCGTGACCCGAATTAGCGACGAGCCGAATTCTCGGTGATGACGAGAAGCTAAAGAGAGGATGGATGTGCCTAAGAGAAAGAGGATCGATCGGGAGAATGTCGAGAGGGCCTTGCGACGCCGAGGTGTCGCTATACGGATACTTCTCTTTTTTAGAAGTGTGCAATTTAGTTTCGCGGAAGTTTTTAATTGGGGAAAGAAAAAAATAAATAACTCGCTGATTTTTTGCACTGGATGCGGGAGGTATAATCAGAGGCTGATGATGACAATCTCTCGCGAATCGAATTTGTATTGGCATTTGCGGATAAGCGATTTTCGGAAAAGTGTGCCTTGCACTGGGTATAACCTAGTTTGCTTTTCTCTTGTTCTCTCTTTCTCTAGAAAGAAAAGAAGTAAATCATTGCAATTTAAAAGCATGAGAGAACTCCGTTGTGAAATAATACGTCGCTAAACCGGCGTGTAGTGGTGTAAAAAAGACGACGTACACCACCGGCAGAGCAGGTGAAGTGGTAAAAAATGTGGAAAGGGTTTGTAAACTCAGTGGAACACTCTCTCACACGTACACACAGAATTCTAGTTTTCTATTCGGAAATGAAAAAAAAAGCAATACTACTTGCTTAAAAAAAAAGGAGGAGGTGGGAGGGAGAAAGAAAAAATCTCGACGTCTGAAATTTTTCTCCGCTCAGGCGGAAGAAGAAGGCGGTGGAACTAGAAGCAGAAAAAAAAAGGAAAAATAAAGAGAGGCCGAAGGAAGGGGGAGAGAGTAAAGTAAAAAGAGAAAGCAAGAGGAAGTAGTACAGTGGAAGAGTCGTGCAATTTTACATCTGCTCTATTTACGCAATATAAAAGGGATTCGCGCAATTGCGGCATATATAAAATAATAGAACATTCCCTTTGCGAGAGAGAGGGCGCAGAAAAAAAAAAGAGAAGAAGAAATTGGAGTGGTCGAACGCGGACCAGTGGAGCGGCGATGAAGTGGGAGAGAAAAATGGATAACGGAACGGGAGTGGCTCTCGTAGACACGAGCTCAGAAGAGGAAAAACGCACTCGCGGATACAGCGGCTCGCGACTACGACGACGTCTGATTCACTTTCGCGTGTCGCGCATTAAAAACGGGGAAAAATACAGACTGCTCTACGCTGTCGTTGGGTCGTCGTCGTCGTCGTTGGCTCGGGAGACGCGCGAGCGGAGAGAAATGGAGCACGATGGCTTTTCTCTCTTTTCAAAACACACTCGCAGACGCGCGCGTGCACGGCCGCGCGCGACTAGGGGTCCGAAAGACCGGTCCGACTGGCGCACGATTAAATGGGTCCTTTTGCGCGCGAAACGAAAGAGCCGAGAAAAAGAGAGAGAGAAAGCGTTTGCTGTACAGATGGAAAGAGAGAGAGGGAGGGAGTGTACCCCCTTCGTCGACTAGAACTCCTAGCGCCGGCGGTGCTCGTACAGCCCGCGAATGCCCCGTTGAAAAGATTGGACTGTAGCGAGTGGCTAAGGGAACGCGGGTAGGGGCAGTCGCGGAAAAAGGGAATAAAAAATGCCGAGTCTACGAGAAGAGGAAGAGGTCGGATAAGATGAAACCGAATGAGGCGCAGAAGTAGAAACGAAAATAGAGGCGCGCCGGAGCCGTCTCTCTATGTTCGCTCGGTACTTTCCAGCTGGGGGGGGGGGGGTCTATTGAGGGCCAAAGTGCGCGCTGATAGACTTATTGAGCGACAGCCATCTATAGCTGTGTGCACAAGCTCGACTTGGCCTAATCCTCGCGGCTCTTTCCCCTTCCGGCCCCTGCAACGCTCGGCTAATCTGCTGAGCTCGAGTCTCTCTATCTCCAAGCCGCGATCTGTCCCTTAGTACTCTCTACGCGGCCTTTTCTACCGGCCTCTCCCCCTCCAAAGCACGCTTAAGTAACTCAGAGCTTCTCGAGCTGGATATTAACTCTAAAGGGAGGGGGGGGGGCAAGGGAAGCGATAGAGGCGCGAGAGCACAAAAGCCTCATTATATTTTTAATCAACGCGAAGACTAGAACGAGAGAGCGAGCGGGCAAGTGGTTGCGAAGACTAGTCTCTCAAACGAGCAGGCCTCTCGCGATTAATCGGCAGAGAAACGCGGGCCGCCTACGAAGCAAACAAACCCCATTCGGGAGCGAACTTTTGCGCGGCAAACTTGAGAGAGAGGCGGGCTTTGCAGTTTCTTCGAGGGAAAGTGGGTGGGGAAAAGGGGCAAGAGGAAGAGCCAGGAGGAGATCCTCTGCGGGCGAAGAGAGCTTCTACGAGGAAGCTTATTGATCTTGGATCTGTTTGAGCGACAATTAAGTGCGTGACGCCATGTCGGCAGGTGTTTGTCTTGCCGGAAGCTTCTAAGGGCTCGATGTAGGAAGTAAGGTTCTCCTCGGTACGGCTATAGAGACCTTGCGCTGATGATTTATGCGCGTCGAGTAAAAGGGCTGGGGGGGGGATAAAGGGTTTCTTTCGATTTAACCCTCGCACGACATGGACAGAGGGATGAACTTTCACGGGCTCGCTTGGATTAACATCCAAATGCGCGCTGGGCCTTTAGCAGGCACACCGGACTGGACGCTCTCCTTTCATGGCAGTTAGTTAATGCCAACGGCAGAAAGGACGGCGGAGCACGTTCGTCTTGGTACTTCGTTTGCCGTTTTGTCTATAAATAATGGGAACATTTTCGCGATGCTTGTACTCGGGGCCCTGCTCGTACTTCGCTATAGGATTATTATTTTAATGTTGGAGAAATAGTTTTGAGAGGAAAAAATAAATTGTAATTGGGATTTCATAATGATTTATTTGACATTATTTCATGTGAAATTGTTCAAGAAAAACTACAGACTTGAAGTCTTATTTCAAATTTGCTGTCTTACGAAAAGTCTCCAAGTCCTTGGAGTAATCGGCTTTAACTTTGAGGAATTGTGTAAAAGTCGGTAAAAATTCGTTTTTACAACGAAAATTTAATCACCATCAGATAATCGATTTCCCCCCGCTCCCAAAAATAATACGCAGGTCTTTCCGTCCTATATAATGATACCATAACAGCAAATAAAAAAAATCCACGAATTCCCGTTTGTTTTCTAAAGCAATGCCAGGCCTTCCCTCCCCCATTGTTGTCAAATATTTTCTAAACCCACGAATAATAAGAACCTCCAGAATTCGCGTATTCCGGCGGACATGGATCGTCGTCAAAATTGCCGGTTTCTTTCAGCCTCCGTCCAACAAAGAGCTCCGCGGTAGCCCGGTAATTTCGGCCAGCCCCGGGGGCAGATGGTTCGAGAAAGAGAGAGAGAGAGAGAGCACGAGCCGTCCCGGTGTAATTCTTAATAACACGCCACGTGCCACGTCAACACATTGTTCCTGGTCCCAGCTGCTTTACAGCAAGTCTTATCAACCGCTGTAACGCAGCGCCGGAAATTTCGCGGCTAGAAGAAAAAAAGAAATTGTAGCTTTTTCCGGTCGAGAGGGTGTAAAGACGTTTTCACGGATCGTTTTGACGTCTAATTTTCGGAGGCGCGCATACATCCACCTGATGCTCGGCTCTCCTTTCTTCTCGTAGGCCGCCTTTTCACGTTTTATGCAGATGCCGAGCGCTGGGGTAATGAACTGCCGTGAGCATATGTTGAAATGCACTTCGGAGAATCGGGATACGCCAGGCTGCTGGACAAACGGCATTGTTGGCAGTGGCGAGACGCGTCCGACGTTTGGCTTTTGAAATAAAAATCGTGACTTGGATTACTGATGCTCTACGCCCGGCGAAACTACGGTTTACTGAGGCTTTCGCGATTATACGGAACACGCTTCTACTTTTTTTTATCTCTTTCTTCCTTTTTTTGCGATTTTTTTTTAATGTACATGCAGATAGACAGGATGATTCCGAAAGAATGCGTATACTTTGTCAGCTATAAAATGAACTTTTGTTTTTTCAACTATTTTACTCGAGGAGCAAGAGGAAAATATTTATGGTATGGAGTATATTAAAAAGAGATTTAATTAAATACTCTTTTCTTATTTATGAATTAATTCCTGAAAATTATTATTATGAAGAAAAGTATGTAAAGTTTTTTTTTAATATAGTCGATAACGCGGCATTTTTAATATTAACCGAGTTATGTTTATTATGCAAAACGTTGGTTTAGGATATTTAATAACAAAAAAGAAAGTATAGGGATTTTAGAAAATTGTCGGACACGAAATAAAAAATAGCAGTTAAGAAATTGATTAAGACAGGTGCATAACTTTTCAGATTAAAAATTGGAAAAATGCCACAGTTGTTACCCACAGGTTTCTGGTTAAGTGATTTTAAAACTTTTTGGCAAAGACCGTCTCTTCTCGGCTTCTGGACTGAAAAATGCGCCTTTAAATGGATGTGGCGCGTGAAATTTATTATCTTCTTTTTAAATTTTCCGGCAAATTTCTTTGAAATATCACAAACGAACTTTTTGCTGAGTCATGGACGAAAGGTGCTCTCGCTAAATTTATAAATAATTATGCAAGAGATTTAACACCTAGCAAATTATCCCGTAATCCTTTTTTGCCTCCGTTCAATTTAAAATCATAAAAAAACTAAATCATAATTAATTTTCCTCCAGCCATATAAAAAAATGGCTTACTCAAAGAGTATCATCTCACATGGAAAATCGTGACTGAAATGATTGTACGTAGGAAGCTCGTTTACAATTCACGATCAGCCGTTGATAGACCCTAACCGAGCAACAAGTACTGCCCAAGCGCTTCTTTTCTGGGCTGTGATTTGTTCATCCCCGACCGCGACTTTACCGGGCGTGGTAACTGTTTGCGCCGGTAACGAGAGACTCCAAGGGTTGCCACTCTTTTTTTCATCCAAGATCTGCCCCGAGAAGCTCTGCGAGAGACGAGGAGCGAGAGGGGGGAAGAGAACACGCTTTAATTGCGGTAATTGCTTTCCCGCACACCAACGAGCTTAATTATGTTTGCGCAGCGAGGCAGGGGGTGGGGGTGGAGGCTGGACGTTTTTTGCTTCCTGTACATTTTTAATTGGCCCTCGTTAATTTTGAATTGCTGTGTGTATACCTCTCCTGCGGCCTCGGCTGTTTTTCCGGACTTTCTAGCCTGCTTTAATATTGAAACGCGTTAATGTTGTAAAATATTTTTGCGCAAGCTCCTTCTCTATTCCGTTTGATATTTTTTAACCTTGTCATTGACAACGAAATCTCATTCATACACGCTCTTAACTCGTTAAGGGTATTATTCAATGCTTAAGTTAAAAAGGTGTACTTTTAATGCTCAATTTTTTATAAATAGATAATTTTATTGGTTTTTCTTTCTCGTCAGAAAAACTCACTTATCATTCTGTCAATACGAATTGCAAATATCTACCTTCGAAAATTGGGTTAATACACTTTTTTGCTCGGTACTAAAAAGAAAAAGCAATTTTTCGACAAATTCCAGTAGTAGACTATCCGCGTGAAAATCGTTTATGCTCACTCGTATTACTTGTATAGAAAGATAATAGCAAACGCTTCAGTTGTATATAAAAAATGGGGAAACCAGTACTCGTCTCTCTCATAGGCGACGCGTAAAAACCCAACAGCCAGCGAATTATTTGTCATAAAATACTTTCCGCTTTATTTGACTAATCCATTTTGGCTGGGCAAAACGCGGCTCTATCCCCAAAATTAAACGCGGTCGCGTTTAATTTACCCAAGTCCCCCCCCTGAGTTTCCGCGTAGCATAATTGTTAAATAAACGTAGTCGTACAGGAGGCAGCTGGAAAATTCGTAAATAATTTCGCCCGTATTATTTTGTGCTGCATTTTACTCGCAAACTGCGGAGGTTAACTAACGAGTCTAGCACACACATGCACGCACGCGGAATCGTAGATAAAATTGGAGGCAATATTAACGTGTTCGGTGACAAGTGGCGGCATATGGTACCGAAGCTAGCGCACTGGGCCCCTACCCCTCCCCCCCTGTTGTGCGTAGCTTGTATGGAGAGAGGGGACCATATGGTGTTCAAAATCAACTTGGGCCTTGTACAGGCGTATTTGGAAACGGAATTTCAATTAGAATTTCATCGATCAAACTTTCCCTCTCTTGTCCTCGCACGCACTCACCTAGATATATATGCAGGACCACGCGCCACAGTGCATTCCCGTGTTGCTCTTGTTTTACCCTTTCAGCAAAATTGAAATTCGAACCAGTTTATCATTTATTTATTGACTGCAAATAAACAATAGTCCTAAAAAACTAGCATCGATCGTGGTGGGCTTTTCGATAGTGGAACGTTGCTTTTCCTAGTGCAATATCGCGCGCTCCATTCTGAGCTCGGGCTTTTTAACGGGCCAATAAACGGAAGCGAAATGCGTTCCACGTAGCGATTAGTCGATCGAAGGCGAATTCGCCTGTTAAATAGTTTGGGATAAGAGGGGGCGAAGATTCAATGAGGTGGGAGGGGGGAAGAAAGGGTATCGCTTCCGTCGGAGGCGCTTCGCGGCCCTCGCGCAACTTTCGCAAATACAATTTGAGGAGGCGCGCGAGCGAGAGCGAGCAGCGCACGGCCCCATTATGCCCGCTAAATTAGATCACTTAGCTCGTTTCGAAGCGGCATTAGGCGCGGCTTGAATAGGCCGAACCCAAGGACGGAAACTTTTTAACCCCTTACGCCTCGAGACCTGATAATTTTAAATTCCGGGGAATCACACGTCGTGAATGGGGTTCGGCAATTTATTTTATTGACGGATTTTGTCGGCGATTGAATGTAGCGTTTTCGCATTTAATTACAGATTTACCGTGTTATTCTTTATTTTTAATTTAGTTGTTTAATGCAAAATAAGCAAAAATTACATGTTTTGTTATGTGGGATATTAATGTCACGTGGAAATTGTTAATTGTATTCAGAAAAAGTCACGGAGCCGGTTTCATTATTTCCTTTTTTTTTCATCTTTTAATGAAAGTCATAAAAAATGTATTCCTGCCTCAGTTACTAGCTTATTAAGTCTACGACGTTATAATAAAGCATCTTAAATACAAGTTTAAAGAAACTCGTGAAGTGCGATGCTCTCTTGTTGTGAATAAGAAGACTTTGTATTTTTGAAGATAATATAATACAGTTGTAATATTTCTTAAGTGGATTAAAAATATTGTTATTCGCTCCTTGTTAAACTCTTATTAAATTGAAATATTTAATAAACATTGGAATATAAAGTCGTTTTTATTTTTAAATGTTAATGATCAATATTAATCATGTAAAACTCGTTTTGGTAAACATTGTAAATACCAAGTAAACGAATTCTTTCAGATCCGAAATGCATTTTATTTTCGTTATTAAAATAATGAAAGAGCCAAAAGTCATTTCAAAGATAAATATTTTTTGAGGAATCAAAAAATATAAAAAAATAAATAAAAAGGATAAATATGATTCATAATTAAATAATTAAATAAAAGCTGTAACCAGAGATATTCCGCTTAAATTTTAAATTAAATAAATAACCGAATAAGCTTTTAACGGCGAACCAATCTGCGTAAAATGTTTCTTTTCAAAATCGTTCGATCCACTTGTCAGTGAAATAACAGATAGCTCTTTTTCTTGAGAAGAGAATGAAATGCTGGAGATTTCACCCTTTCTAAATGGAACATAAGACAGTAAGAAAGAAAGGAAGGAAAAGAGAAAAAAAGGGCAAGAGAAGAAACGAGATATTGACTCTTATTGACAAAGGTCATTTCCCGTAAATCATCCCTCCTCGATTTTTAATCCCACTTAATCGCTTAATTTATTAGAATCCCTCTTTCACCAACACTACTCCAACAAGCTCAGAGCGAATAGAAAAAAAGAAGAAGAAGAGAGAGAAAAAAAATCCACCAGTGCCATCGGCACATATTTCCGATTCGTTTCGTTCCCCGACAGACACGCAAGGCGGACACACAAGAAAAAGCGAAAATCACAAAGCGTTTGTCAAGCCCCGAGGCGGTAGGGGAAAAAAAAATTTAACAAATCGAAGTAAATAATTTTTCTCCCTAGGCCCACGAAATCCCTGACGATCCAATCCTATTCTTTCGTCTTGCTTTTTTTTCTTCTTCTCCTCCTCCTCCTCTTTGCGAAAGCATCTCGAGCGAAGAAAGGTGGAAAGATCGTCGTCGTTGCGTCTGCTAGAGGAACAAGAGGCTCGTCTCTGGCTGTTGAGCCGCGGAGGGAGGGAGGGAAAAAAGACAAACGAGCTGCTAGAGAAAGGAGCTTGACACGCGCCATCACTCGGTGAAGCCGGCGGGGGGAGTAAGAGGGAGACAAGTCGGCTCGCGTCCTCCCGTCTTCGTTGTCGCCGCCGCTGCGGAGGAACGCACACGAGAAAGGGAGAGAGAGAGCAACAGACGACGTGTTTAGTCGTATAGAGGGGTAGAGGAGGCGGAGGACGAAACTCGCGTCACGGGCGCGCCTGGGCCATTTATCAAGTGGATCGCCGGGAGGGATGCGGGGGCGTCGATACAAGCGACGAAAAGCCGAGAAATCATCGGAGTGCCGTAAAGCATCCGTGGGCGAAAAGAGGAGGGGAGACAAGGGCAAGGCTAGAGGGGACTGGATCGCGCCCCCTTGGTGGCCGATTAGTTCGTCGGCTCCCTCAAATTAAGTCGGCGGACTCTATGGCAGGCCGGCTGCTGTCCGTGCACGCGCCGCTGACTCGGACGCTGCGCGATGGCTACTGCTGGACCAGTACCCGTCAGATGGGATCGACGGCTGCTGGCAGCTGATGGGGAGATATAGCCTCTGCGGCTGTAGCGAGCCCCGGCAAAAATTCAGCCCCAGACAGCTATGCGCTAATGTGATTTAGCCGCGGTGACTTTTGCCGAGATGGGAACGGGCGGGGGGGGCAGCCGCAAGTATCCCCTGTGTGATTCAGCTTTCGACGGATTTCGCGGCTGTGTGTGCGTGCGCGTGTGGGGGGTCGTTCACGTACATTTATACGGCGAGTTTAAAAGTTATAGCTCGGACGTGGGAGAGCAGAGAGGCTTGGACCTCGGATTTATTATGTTTCCTCTTATCTGTCGGTTTTTATTTCGAATTTATTGACGCGCCCGGATTGCGAGGCGCGCCTCTCTCGATGTTTGCCCGCTAATTTAGCCACTTTTATGCCGTTTACGACGACGACGACTAACTATTTTACCTATATCTTTCATGGCATGTTGTTCTTACGCTGCTCCCGGAGCGATAAACCATTGGCGGGGACATAAAGCTTCCCCGATTGATAAGACTTCATAAAAATCAAATAATTTACTTTTTATGCATTCAATTGGTTAGAGAGTAATTCAAGATTTGATCGTTATTTCAATACATAGTCCTAGTGCGTAGTTTATGCGTATAGAAAATTTACTTATTTTTGATCGAAGCAGTTAAATTTATTCGGGTCATCCTATTCTCGGAAATTATAACAATTTCGGAGCCGGAGTACGGCCTGCGATACTAATCCGTCATGCAATAATACGAGAAACTAAAAAGACCGCGAGAAGCAGCCTATGATAATAAAAATTTATGAAGTATCGTCACGTTTACGGCACGCGTATACGGGTTACGAGTAATTTTATCGCGCTTGACCAGATACGAAAATTATCGTAAATCATAATCTTAATATCCACGAGTGGAAATACTTTTAACGCAGGCGTTGCTGCTGCTGCTGCCGTACGTGCGGGCATGCGAGCAACACATCGAATCAGGCTTTCATTCCCCCGAATTATTTTATAGGCGATTCGTTTTCATTTTTACCCCGAGCATTTACTAAATTAATGCTTCCTCCGCCGGCCAACCTCTTACCCGCTCGTTTCTCCCGAAAACACCAATAAAAGAGCCCACAAAACACGGGAATCTCTCGGAAACAAAGCCCCTCCCCGACATAAGCATTACCGAAAGCGCCGATATAAGTATTGAAACAAACGGTCAACGTTTCGCTATAAAACACCCCCCCCTCCCCTTCGGCCAGGTTATATTTCCGATCACCTAATTTAACCGATCTAGCGCAATCGTATCGGATGAGCCTCGGGTATTCCCGTCAGCTCGATCCAAACAAGTCTCATTATCCCCGGGAACACAATCCGCAAGAAAACGCACTTTACGTCCCCCATTTTCCAGCCAGACAAAGAAAACAAAGAAAGCGGGAAATAGTGTGTGTGTGTGTGTGTGAGAGAGAGAGAAAGAGAGACAGGCTTCGGCTTTTGTGCAGGTGGCCGAAGAAGCGGGCGCGGGAAAGAATCGCAAAGCGATAAAAAGAAAAAGCTCAGAGCTGGAGGGGGGAAGGGGGTCTGGAGATACGGTGGTCGAGCTCGGGGTGGGTAAAGAGTGAGAGGGTTGCGAGTGGGGGAAGAGGAGCAGCAGCAAGATACGGGAGCGTGGCGTTTCGCGATGCGACGCGTGTCCACGGTGTAGGTGCGCACGCGTTCGACGGTGCAGAAGGGCATAAGAGAAAGGAGGAGGCTGAGGGGGGAGGGGTGAGGAGTGCAAGCCGCCCAATGCGAATGTCCCGCGCGCGGAAGTTTTATGGGGAATTTGCTGATTCATGGCTCTCATGTCTGGGGGTTATCGACGATATTTCCTTCCTTCCTTCCTTCCTTCCAGGTGTAGTTTCGCCTCTCTCTCTCTTCCTCCACACACAGGCACCCCGCCCCTTCCACGTCTTGCTTCGTCGTCGTTTCTCCATCTCAACCCGCTCTCGGTCTTCTCCTATATCTCCAGCTCGTACCTATTTCGCCTGCGCAGCAGAGTAGCAGTCGTCCTGCAGCACTGCAGATATATGCTTGTCGCTCGGTTAAGTGCGCGGCATGAACTTTGTTATCGTGCAGTGCGGGAGAGAAAGAGAAAGAGTAATAGGGTACATCAGGCTTACGGAAAAAGAAGCGCGACACCGGTGCTTCCAGACCGGTCTTCTTGCCGCGCTTTTTCCCCGTCTTTCCCCCTTCTCGGCCCATCCCTCCCATTAACCGCTCGGCCACGATAGTAGGCCTCGCACCT
This sequence comes from Anagyrus pseudococci, assembly GCA_030522585.1. NCBI lineage: Eukaryota > Metazoa > Arthropoda > Insecta > Hymenoptera > Encyrtidae > Anagyrus > Anagyrus pseudococci. Next base: position 6,491 of record JAPYYQ010002294.1, on the reverse strand, counting down.
GCGCTACCGCGGGACCCCCAGCGCAAACGTAGAGAGCTGTGTGCTATCTCTGCGGGGATAATTTGTCACGGCTAACTGCGCACTGGCGAGTGTCAATTCCAAACGCCGAGAGGGGCTTACACGCCGCCGCGGCGATTGTTTTTAACGAGTACTTATCGTATGGGCAAACATTTACTGCAGCCTTTATCGGTTGAGCGAACTTGCAGCAAAAAAAAAAGAAAAAAAATAACGAGCGAGTTCACCGAGAGAATTGAAGAATAGCGTGCGAATGTTTTTCAATGGGGCAAGAGTTGCAAGCGATGCCTACGCCGGGTTCGTTTAATATTTGCTATATACGCTTATAATCGATTTACGCAGGGTAAGTTACGGGTCAGCTGGTCTGTTTTTCAACATCACAAATCGCTCGTAAAATATTGCTTGGGTGCGCGCAGTGCGTGGCTTTATACCTAAATCTTGGCAAGTTAAATATAAGGGATTTTAAAGCGGCAAACATAAATACGTTTAAAAAATAAAAACCTCTACAACGTCCGCGTTTTTATTTTTTTTTCCTCACTTTTTCACAGGTTGTCAAACAAGCGCAAAATTATTTATTCAACAGTCGCGAAGCAGCTTGCTTATGTGTATACGAGGGTCACGTCATGCGCTAGTCACCAGTGTCAAAACGTCAAACGACACCCATGCCACTGCTACCGCGTGCGCTCTCCCGCTATCATAATTAATAGGAAAAATATTCATTTGCAGCAGGCGAATTCCTCCTCCCTTCTTAAAATTCGCCGTCAGACGCACGCACTGTCGACAATTCTTTTTTTTTTATTTCATACCAGCCGATCGCCTTCACCGAGCCGGGCAAATTAATAAAATTCATGAGTCATAGTTGACTCACGCGCGAGAGCCTACTGCTTTTCTCTCGAGTTCATCAAATTAAGAGCCTTCACCAAACAACCCCTCCCTCCCCCCCCCCCCCCCCAAAAAACTAAAGGTGCAAACAAACGAAAGTTGAAAGCCCGAATAATTAAATAAACAGCTTGCATAAATATTCGCGCGTGCTGGGTAGATCAGGAGCCGTTGCGTCGGAGCAACGTAAGCATAAATAATAAAGACAAGCGGTAGGAGTTAAACAGAGAAAGGGGAGGGGAGGGTGGGCCTCTGTGCGAGCGTTTTACGGTCTCGCGAACGGCTCTGCGCGCGCGTTTACAGCCGGCATATCTCTCCTAAATATCGCCCCCTTACTGTCTCTCTCTCCCTCATCCCCCCTACCCTATTCTCCCTTACCTTTACGCTCGTCGCGCGCGTGTTCGTCTATCTCCATCTCTATCGCCATCGCTCGGCACTTTGCCCTGGACGTTGGCTGTAGTCATGTATCGCAGGAAAGAGAGAGAGAGAGAGAGAGAGAGAGAGAGAGAGAGAGAGAAAGCAAGAGAGAATGAGAATGAGAGAAACAGTGAGAGAGACAGAGGGGGGATAGAGAGCGGACCTAACGCCCCGGTACCAACAACCCCTCCTCTCTCGTTCCAGGGCATCGCTGTGCCCGTAGCAGCGAGCAGCCGTCCGACTGATACGAATTTCCGGTCGTCGACTTGGCCGCATGCGACGCCCGTGCACGCCGCTGCCGCCAGTGTCCCGCGCTGGGGAACGGGCCGGGGCCAGCGGGGCCACTGCCCCAAGCAATGTGCCCCCCCCCCCTCCCTCTCTCTCTCTCTCTCTCTCTCTCTCTCTCTCTCTCTCTCTCTCTCTCTCTCTCTCTCTCTTTCTCGTCTGGCTATTCTTAAATGTCAAATGCACTGGCACCGCGCCGATTGGGAAAAGCGTGGCCTCTGCGCCCACTTGGCCTCTCGCACATGCTCTTTTCCTCTCTCTCTCTCTTTGTCCATCTGTCTTTCGTGCTCACTTGGATGTCGCGCTATTTTCCTCCCACTCCTCGACAGCTCGATATGTGACCTCCCTGCCCCGAACTCTGCACCCTATGCCATTCGTTCTTTTCTCCCTCTCTCTCTCTTTATCTCTTTCTCTCCAACGATGCATTTAACTTGCTTCCGTGTACGTAAGCCTGCCCGAGCGTACGTGTGGGCAAAAGGGGCGGGGGCGTGTGCGGGGCCGCGCGCACATTTTTTGGCACGAGCCGAGTGAAAAATCAGGGATTCCGGGAAATAGTGGGGGAGAGTATGGGGCAAAAAAGCGCGAGAGATATTTGTCAGGCTGGATTAATTTTCACGCGAGCGCGCGCGCGTACTGGCCTCTCTTTCTCCCAAGCCAAACGTTGGAACGTTTCATTATGAAAAATATGGCTGCGGGTGGGTTTTTAATTATCATGTGGGCACACGGCTCTCTCTCGATTTTACCTCCCCTCTTTTTCAATTTAAAACGCGCAGGGTTCGGTGTATTTATAATATTGCGCTTGGAAAATATACTTTATTTCGAAGCCGGAAAAACGCGCGGGAAACCCATAGGGCGTGGGTACGCTCGTTCAGACTGGAACATTAGTAATTGTAACTTTGCTGTTCTTTGGGAGTACGAATCGATAAATTTCAATTTCCGCGATAAATCGGCCGAGAGAGAGAAAGAGAAAGAGTAGGAGAGAGAGTGAGTGGGCGAGTTACGCCATCGAAGGCAGTAATTAACAAAGGAACTAACCAGGCTGCTCAAACAACCCATCGACATTTATAATATCCCAGGCCATTCTTTCCTCGTTTCGCGGTGGCGGCGGCGGCGGCAGCGGCTCTTTCCGACTCCTCGTTTATTACTCCTGCTGAGCAGTGAGGGCCGTTACTCTTCCGACTGCCGGGGCATCATTCATTCGTCCGGGCGAGCTCATACCGCAATACGCCACCTCGATGCGCACACTCGACATAACACACGCTCACGAAAGACGAAAACGTGTAGCGCACACCAGAGTTATTTTTTTTACTTTTTTTCTTGTTTTTAAAGCGGCTTCGGGGCATTAGATATGCGAGAGAGATACGAGCTCATTGACGGATATCGGAAGTACGGCGCGCGATAACGGCATGGCGCCCACGCGTTTTAACGAGGCGCCACAGCTGTCTGTACAATTAATGGGTATACAATGTCTGGAAGCTCGCTTTCTCTAGATTGTTTTTTCCTTTCTTTCATAAGACGCTGGAGGATATTTGAGTTTGCGTTACGTCAGTTGTCGAATTGGAAATTTCGTAAACAGATAGAATTGTATTTGATTTGGAATTTGACGTCAGGCGGTTTTAAATAGCGCGAGATATGGTTTATGAGCCTGATGTGTGACGCATGGAGTACAAATGCATGCGGCGTAGAAGTTTTTGGTGACTCATAGAATAGCTTGGGATGTAACGGGCTTGAAGTACAGAAATGAAAGGAACGAAGTATTTTTTCAAAAATTTATCTGGAAACGTGGTAATTTATTCGAATTCAATGAACGAATGTGTGGCCCGTTCGTTGCAATTTTTTACTAGATTTTTCCAACTGAAGCTAATAAAGTTTATTGAAAAAGATTTTAATTCATTGTTATATTCTTTGTTGTATAAAAATTTTTTTATTTGTGTACAGAGTAAGAATAGTAAAACTAGTAATTAATACCAATAGCACTGCGAATTGTAGGAAGAATAGTTCCTTCTGAGAAAACAATTCAACGATATTTCAGATGAACCCTTTAATTAGCTTCATGATTCAATTAGTTTCTTGAAAACGACTCTTAAGTGTACAAGCGACGAAAGACATCCACACTTTAAAATAAGTAACGTCTCTTTCTCACCGTATTGACTAAAGTACAACGAAAAAAAGGTGGAAAAAAATATTGCTCTTATTATCAAACGAGGTTAAGCGAACGCTATTTTAATCAATTTACTCGAAACAATAAAATTGCAACAATCGTAACGAAATAGGTAAAAGGCCAAAAAAAAGAGACATAAATTTCTCGTGTCCCGCAAAACACATCGTAACTCTGTAAAGTTCAGAGTTATGCAATCGAAGTGGTCACACATCGTTCTAATTGATAACGGCGATTTTCAAATATTTGCTCGAAATAGTTTCGATATTAGAAGCGAGCGTTTCTAGCTGCGTATACATATACCCTGGTAACCGCTGAAAACATCAATTTCGAGTAAAAGTCGAAATTGAACTCGAAAATCTTTCCGCAAAACCGACGAGCCAATAAAGTACTCGTTGCAGCTGCTGCGACCTACGACTGGACTCGATCGATAAGGCCGATGGGCTTGTAATACGGACGTCCGCAAGTAACTGTTAATTACAAAACGCCTACATCGCCGACAGACTGCTACATCGTAGCGGAGACTGAGGGAGAAACTGGGTTAGTCTCGGCTAAACGAGCTGGTTTACAAAAAAATAAGCCACCGAAAAAAGAAAACTGACTTGCTAAAAAAGAGAAAAAAAAATAATCTTGCGTTTCGAGCATTTCTCACTGAGCGTCATCAAGCGGCACACGAGAGGAGGCGTGTTTACTCGCTGCGATCGCACCTCCGGGGCTTGATTAAAAAGCCTGCGGCACCGTGGAACATAACAAATGAACGACGATCAGCAGCCAGCAAGAAGCCGCCTAATCGAGCATTAATTTCATTAATAATCCGGGAAAAAGTGGGATGGAGAGGGCAACGCGAGGGAGACAACTGTAACGGGGAAATATTCAGTGATTAATGAAAAAGCGCAAAAGTCCGGAATTTATGTTCGCGGCGGCTTGTGGTGGCGTGAGGTTTGTTCGGGAGGCGGAAGTGTGCGCTCGGACGCGCGCGGGCACAGCAGGAGGCTCGTGCTATACACCAGAGCTCTCGTCTCTCCCGGCACGCCTGTGTGCCGAGAGAAAAACGAGAGAATCGGCTTTTGATTTCGGATTGAGATTGCCTTGCTGAATTACAATGGTGAGCCGGCCCTACCCCTCGTTTCTACGCCGCTGCGACTTGGACAGCTTACGGACGGAATTAAATTAATGTGAGACTAGAGATTGATGACTTTAGCTTGGCACTGCTGCTGCTACTGCTCGAGGAGAACTTTCGGAATCGATGGTTGGGTATGTTTGTTTGATACCGGGGGAGGAGTTAATATTTTCGGGTAAGCGGTTGCGCTTCGGCAAATGGAACATTTAATTAAAAGGTGTGTAATTAAAAATACCAGACGATGGGGGGGGGGGTTGATTTTAATTATCCGAGCTTTTCATAAGCAAACGCACAAGCGAAAGTTCGTCTTATGAATTTGGAGTAGCTCGGTGTAAAAAGCTGCTTGACAAGTAATTAGTTTGGCTTAAAGTATAGTTGTTCATTACAACTATGGCCATAAATAATGGCGGCGATCCGGTCGGGACATCCGGTCGGTCCAGCCAAGAGAATATCAAGTACAAAAGGTCGGGAGAGCGGAAAAGAAGACGGGGCTAAAGAAAAATAGAAAGAGGCGACAAAATGAGAGTTAGAAGAAGTTCGGGCAAAGTTACGGGAAAATTCAAAGTGACAAAGAGCAAAAAGAAAGATTCGGAGAGATTTAGAAGAGATTCGCAGAGAGGAATAGACCAAGAGACCTAGAGACAACGAGGAGAGAGAAGAGAGAACACCTGGAGGGGGGTAAGAAGTGTCGGGAGGAGAAGTAGTGGGAGGCAAAAAAGGGAAAAAGATAAGGGCGGGAGATGATTCGCGATGGGCGAAGGCAAGAAGAAAGTTGAGCAGGGTGGCTGGATGGGGGAGCGAGAGGGGGAAAGAGCTAGAGGTGGGCAAGTACAATAAAACGAACAAGTGCCGGGAGCTGATTTATCGCTCGCGCTTCTTCCGATCGCGCAAACTTGCCTGTCAATACGGACTAGTAGCTCTTACGCCAACCCCCCTCTGAGCCTCCGTATCCCTCTAAGAAGCCGCAAGAACCGCACCCGTGGCTGCGCCCCCGAGGCAGTCCAGTGAATTTCTGATGGAAGATGCGCAGCTAAGCTGGCAGCACAGCTAAGAGACAACGTATAGGAAGTCTATTCTGGTGGACTGGGATAAATTGAGGAGTGAGCCGCGTCGCGGAATCGTAAAAATTAAAAATAATCGCAAAAAGCTCGGTAGCAATCAACGCGCAGCGCTTCGTCGTTTTTAGAATGAGAATAAGAGAGAGAGGCTATGCGGCTGACGCAAACGGGCGCGCCGGACTTAATTACGGGCGCGTCGGCTGACGTGCGGCGGCGATCGTAGCACACGCGCGCATATGCCCTCCTATTTTCCCGTGGGCAGCGGCCTAATGCGCCGCGCGCTAATGCAGCCTCCCTCTTTCTCCCCCCGCGATCCGCGCTCAACAACACGCGTGTACGTCTGTTTTCGCTAATTGTACTTGCTGACGAGACCGAAGGTCTGCTTGTCCTATATCGATTTTTTAATCGGTAATCGGAATGCCTCGGCGCAACAGTTAATAGCTTGGAATATTAAGGTGAACGAGAGCTGGCGTGGCTCAGTGGCTAGCGTGCTTGCCTCAGAACTACGTCGGCTCAAGGGGTCGTGGGTTCGATCCCCGGTGGCGGAAAAATTTTTCGG